>JAVJIF010010583.1:0-112629 GCA_038442645.1 Agave tequilana
TATTGTTTTAAGAGCAAGTTTCTCAAAAGAGTTTTTGTGTTTTAAAAGAACAATCTTCATTGTTCTAAAAGTGTTTTGTTATTTCAAAGAAAATAATCTTTTGGGAATTGTTTTGATCTAAAAATTCTATATCTTTTTGGAGAGTTTCCCAAGTGATTTTCTTTGTTAAAAACACTTTGTTTTCCTCACTTGAGCTTATCATTCTATCCTCTCTATAGGATCATTATTTTTGTGAAAAAGAATTTGTTTGCGGCCTTTTGGTCACTAAGTTGTAAACCCTCCTACTTTGTGTTATCCCTCTTGTGTAGAGGTTGATTTGGAGTGGTGGCTTTGTGCCCCATCCCTCTAGTGAGAGGTTGATTGGTTGGCTTTGTGCCCATCCCTCATTTGTGAGGTTGATTGAGTTTTGTGGTGGCTTTGTGCCTAGCCTCTAAATGTAGAGGTTGTGTTTGTAAAGAGAGGAGTTGTGTACTATCGGTTATTGTATTGCCCCAAATCTTCAGTGGAGGTTTCCTGTGTGGGAGTCCTTTGTGGACAGAGTTAGTGGAAATCCTTCTGTGTGAAGGCGGGGACGTAGAGTTGGGTGCTCGAACCTCGAAACAAATCTTGGTGTTTGCGTTTGATCCATTGACTCTTACTCTCTCTCTTTACTTTGTGCATTGCTTTACTTTGTCATATTATATACATGCTTGTGTGTTTGTGTGTCTCACTTGTGTTTAACCACGAGAGCTTCATATAGCACCTCAACTCTTATTCAGAGGAATCAAGAGGAGTTAGTCCAGAGCCCTTCACCGGGAATTCGGCTACACTCGTTGGTTGCGTTAAGTGTTATTGCAATTAAGTTTTTAATTATCGCATTTAGTTCATTAGATTAGCCGTACACCTATTCCCCCCTCCTCTAGGTGTACTTTCAATGGTATCAGAGCCTACGCTCCTGATTTTAGGTTTAACCACCTAAGAGTGTGATCTTGGTTTTTGCTAATCTACATTTTCATTTTCGTTTGCACGCATATTGTTTGCACTCATGGATAGCCCTCCCATGTTTGATATTTCTAGACTTGATATATGGAAAGTTATGATGAGTTGTCATTTAAAATCCCTAAGATATAAAGTTTACCTTGCCATTACCAAGGAATCCTACCTTAGTGATAGCAAGCATATAGAGGCCATGCACTAGCCCTAAAGGTACTTAGAGCATCTATAAAGAATATTTACATGTGTTTTGTCACTATGAGTTCGCTTTTACAGTATGGAGCATTTTGACTTCTCCCGAGCTACCAAAGTTTATCGATAAGAAGAGGAGATCTAGGAGAGACGAGTTTGATGAATGTTGCTTCATGGTCCAAGGGAATGACTCCCTTGAGTTACACTCGGACACTCAACCAGATGCTAGCACTAGTTCCTATTGCAATGAGTGTTTAGAGGCACAAGCATGAATGATGAACTTGCTAAAAATTGTGAAAATTTGATTTCAAAATACAAAATTTTGAAAAAGGAAAGTCTTGATTTAAAAGAAGAAAATAAAAATTTATCTTTTAGACTCGAGATTGTTTTGCAAGAAAGGGATGAGATTTCAAGTGAAAGTGACTCGCTTAAATCCCAACTTAATCTTGCACTTAATGAAAACAAAATTTAAAAAAGTAAAAATGATTGTGAATATGTTTTGAAGAAAAATGAGGATTTAACTTCAAAACTTGATTTTGTATAAAAGAAAATAATTCTTTGAAAAATAAAATAAATTGATTTCACAAGAATTAAAAGATTGTTTAAAGAAAAATGTTTCTTTGAAAAATGATTTAGATTCTCATGTTTGCCATGCTAGTGTAGCTTCACACTCTAACTCACCTATTGCATGCTCCACTTCTTCTAACATTGAAAATGATATATCTATGCTTAAGAAGAGTGTTGATTGTTTGGGCTCCACTTTGAGCCAATGTGCTTTAAACCATACACGTTTGGAATTTATGTTTTGAAAGAAATAAGTTCCATCTTTACATGCACACCATACACGGCATACACATGCTTCGCACGTTCTTGCACATCACACATCGTATGCTCATGTGTACACTTGTACACATTGTGGACGTAAGGGCCACCTTACTAATTTTGCTATGATAGAGTTCATGATGTAAATTTAGCAACCAAATTTGTTTGGGTTAGGAAAGGAGCTAACCCCCATGGATCCAAAAGAGAGTGGGTACCAAAGACCACCCCTATTGTATTTGATATAGATGTGGGCTCTCGCATGACGTGAGAGTGATGGTGCCTTGAGGTGGATGCGTTCCGAGCTTAAGAGAACAATTTGGATGCATCACTTCAAGGGAAGTTTGGTGGGAGAACCACCTTGTTTTGGAGACATGGAGATGTGCCTTATTAGTTTGGTAACAATCTCTTACTCCTCATTATGTTTACATGCTTTTATATTATTCATTTTTAGCATGTCTTGTTGTTTTATGATTAGTGTGTTATATGTCATGAGATTTAGATTAGTGATATACATATTTAGTTATTTGAGACACCCATGTTTAATATGGATTTATATCTTTGTGTTCTCACATTTGTTTTAACTAATGTGTATGTCCTAAATCTATGCATGTGCATGTACATAATGATCATATGAATTTTTAATTTGTTTTTCTATGCTTCATATTTTGATTACATGTTTAGATGTTAGTTTTCATTAAAACTTGGATATATACTTGTACAACTAGTGAGCCACAAATAGATCATTATATGTTTGTACTTGAACGCTCATTTGTACTCATTAGATGTACTAGTATAGCTTAGTTTTGATGATTCATACATTTTGACTTGTATTCCCATTTTGTACGTGTTTTTCATGTTTATGTTTAACTTCATGTATATGTCTATTTTGTCTAAACTATTATCTATACATATACATCCCTTGAGCCACTTGCCTTCATGCATATACTTTTGTGGACTCGCTATGTTTGGATACGTATTATACTTTAGTTTGTACAAGACATATATATGCCTTAAGATTAAATCGTTTTGATGATGTTCATGTTTTAAGGAATTCTTATTGAGCTAAATTGACTATTTTCATGATTATGTGTTTCACATTATACTTTTACACTCACATCATTTTTGTTTACTTATGATTTGTTTTCATAAGACTATATATGCTTTATACACTCTTGAGTGTTTAATGATCATTTGATTTTCATATTTTCATGGAAAATATATTTTTGTTTTATTCCTTACTTGAAGGATTTCGTACTAGTTTTAAATTTTCACATAACTAGTTCGTATTCTTCATTTTGAAAGAGTTTTCAATTATGCTAAACTATTTTCAAACCTATTTTTGAAAACCCCTTCCATTGAAGGGCGGTTGGTTGGGCGACCATGCCTTGTATGCTTATTATTGAAAATCCTTTTAAACATGTGCATGAAATGGGTGGAAGGTAATATGAGTTATACACTTGATCTTATTTTGTTTTCAATTGGTATCATTGAATCTTTTCAATTGGTATCACAATTGACATTCTTTTTGTATACTCATATATGTTTTTATATATGTATGCTTTTACTTCAAATAGTATCAATTTCAATTGGCATTTAATTTTTCATACATATGTATGCTTTATTTGTGCTTACTATCTTTGAGCACAAATTTTAGTTATGCTAAGCTTGATTTCTTTAATGACTATCATATTTCAATTGATTATGTTTCAATTGGTATCATATACAAGCTTATGCATCATTTTGTTTGATATTTCATAAAGGGGGAGAAAATTCATATTTCACCTTTCAATTGGCTTTGGTATTCTACTCCCACACTTTATATTAAAAAATGATTAAAAAAAGGAGGATATTGATTATTTTTGGTATCATATGCTTTTAATGAAAAATTACTTTCAATTGGTACTAATCTTTTCAATTGGTATCAAGATTACCTATAAGTTTACTTTCAATTGGTATGTTTTATTGATATCAAAATTTTTGGTTGAATTGTTTGAAATGATTTATTTACTTACAATTGGTATTTAATTGGTATTTACATATAATTGGTATCAATCGGTATTTAAATTTATATTAAAAATATTTGTTTTATGTACCACATTATGTACTTTCAATTGGTATATTTCATTGATATCATGATGCACTAAATTGATATATTTTTTCTTATAATTGGTATCATAAAGTTTGTTTTGATTTCACCCCTCATTGATTTTTTGTTTAAGACAAAAAGGGGAGAATATTGTTTTCTTTGACCCCTTTGTTGATGATTGACAAAAAGGGGGAGAAAGATTTTGAGTTTATATATGCATATGTGTGTTTTTGTTTTTGCATATATTGAATTTATGAGAAAATAATTTTGAGAGTTTAAACAAAAAGGGGGAGAAGGTTTTTGAAACATATGTTTGTTTTATGCATGTTTCTCTCTCCTAGTTGTTGCATACTTTTGTTTAGTATCATGTGCTTCATTGAATATCTTATTGTTTATTGGTATGCATGAGTTAAGGGGGATCTTCTTTGAAGTTTAACTTTAATCCATGCATATATAACTCCGTGAGTTTTATCATCATCAAAAAGAGATTGTTGGCCCAGAGGCCTTCCACTCTAGTTTTGATGATGATTAACTCATGTAGTTATGTTTACTAATAATCTTGTGATGTTTAGTTTCAGATACTTAACTAAGATATTAGTAGGTAATTAGCTTCAACAAAGGTGTTTTAGAGCTTTCACATGGTGATTCAAGAGCCCGAGCGTCAAAGTTCATACCTAGCACTCGTTGGAGTCAAGCTCGGTGGATCACGTTTGGATCGAGTCGACTTGGAGACGGAGCTCTACAAGAAGACTTCGGTACATAGTTTAGTTTGTATTTTAGATCCATTGTTAAAGATTAGATAGTGTGATATGCTCAAGTTTACAACACACACTTGTTTAAGTTTCATGTTTTGGTTTTCGGTTTTGCTTTAACCGATCTTGGTTTTCATGAATAGATAGAATCAAAAAAGTTTACATGGTTTAATGTATATTAGATTTGTTCTATATACATGTATGCTTCATATCTTAGACAAACTTATTTTGATATGCCTATTCATGTGTTTGGAGTTTTGTGTTTTAACAAAACATATTTTCAGATTATTGTCAAAAACATTGATATATATCTTTATATGTATATTGGATTTATATCCATATACAATATGCCTCAAATGTTGTTTCATATCATGTTTTTGTATTTGGATGAGTTTTGGACAAACGATTTTTCATCTCAAAAAATTCAACTTTTGAAAAATACGGAATTTGGTTTTCGGCAAAATTCCCATAACACAAAAAGAGTTAAAAATGTTTGTAACTTGGTTTGATTTTTACTCAAACAAGTTTGTATTTCAAAGATCATGCAAGAACATATTTTTGTGGATTTTTAGATAATTTATGAGATTTATTAGATAATTAAAAACTAAGTTTTTCAAGTCCCAAAATTGTTTCTGCCAGGCCCTGGCGGTCGCCCGACCGGTCGACCGGACCAGTAGCCGATCAACTGGAGCGGTCGACCGTATGTGCACAAAATGTGCACAAGGCCACTTGGTTTGGCCGGTCGACCGTGGCGGTCAACCGACTGTAGCTTCCTTACTCTCGGGTAAGGACGGTCGACTGGGCGGTCGACCGGATGTTGGCAACGGTCAAATTTTGACCATTGGCAGGTCGACCGGATGGTCAAATCTGACCATAATTGCGGCCAACAGCTAGTTTTTCAAATGACTATAAATTGAGTTTTCTCTTAATAGTTTTTAACAAGTTTTTGAGAGCCAAAATTCTGATCTTCTCTATTGTTTTAAGAGCAAGTTTCTCAAAAGAGTTTGTGTTTTAAAAGATCAATATTCATTGTTTTAAAAGTATTTTGTTATTTCAAAGAAAATAGTCTTTTGGGAATTGTTTTTTGATCTAAAAATTATATATCTTTTTGGAGAGTTTCCCAAGTGATTTTCTTTGTTAAAAACACTTGTTTTCCTCACTTGAGCTTATCATTCTATTCTCTCTATAGGATCCTTGTTTTTGTGGAAAAGAATTTGTTTGTGGTCTTTTGGTCACTAAGTTGTAAACCCTCCTACTTTGTGTTATCCCTCTTGTGTAGAGGTTGATTTTAGAGTGGTGACTTTGTGCCCTATCCCTCTAGTGAGAGGTTGATTGTTGGCTTTGTGCCCATCCCTCATTTGTGAGGTTGATTGAGTTTTGTGGTGGCTTTGTGCCTAGCCTCTAAGTGTAGAGGTTGTGTTTGTAAAGAGAGGAGTTGTGTACTCTCGGTTATTGTATTGCACCAAATCCTCAGTGGAGGTTCCCTGTGTGGGAGTCCTTTGTGGACAGAGTTAGTGAAAATCCTTCTGTGTGAAGGCGGGGACGTAGAGCTGGGTGCTCGAACCTCGAAACAAATCTTGGTATTTGCGTTTGATCCATTGACTCTTACTCTCTCTCTCTCTCTCTTTACTTTGTGCATTGCTTTACTTTGCTATATCATATACATGCTTGTGTGTTTGTGTGCCTCACTTGTGTTTAACCATGAGAGCTTCATATAGCACCTCAACTCTTATTCAGAGGAATCAAGAGGAGTTAGTTCAGAGCCCTTCACCGGGAATTCGGCTACACTCGTTGGTTGCATTAAGTGTTGTTGCAATTAAGTTTTTAATTTTCACATTTAGTTCATTAGATTAGCCGTACACCTATTCACCCCCCTCTAGGTGTACTTTCACTTTTGATGTGGAAGTTTTAGTCCTAAAACAAGTGGATAAAAACTTAAGAGAGATGGGAAAAACTGACTCTAAAACCCTCTTCAAATCTTGTGTAAAACAACTCAAAACAATCCCTTTTTATAGAGTTCAAAAATATAGCAATTGGGGTCAAATCTGCAGCCAGGATGACCTGTCGATTGATCGGCCAGTTGATCGGCCAACAGTTATATTTTTTAACTATTGGGGCCTACCGGTCGACCGCCCAGTCGACCGAGGCCAAATCCAGAGAGCAAAGCTCTTTGGCCGGTCGATCGAGGCCAGATTTAGAGAGTTCACTCTCTGGATCCGTCGACCGCCCGGTCGACTGGCCCTCAAGCCAAAAGGTTGTGCATGTTTATGTGCACATCAGTTGACCGACTTCTGGCTCGGTCCACCAATCGGTCGACTGCCAGAAGTCTAGGTCTGAAATTTTAGGGATTAAAAACTTGATTTTTAAAACTCTTATAAAATCCCATAAAATCACATAAAATCTACAAAAATAAGTTTATTAAAATAGTTTAAAGTACAAATATGCATGATCAAAAATTAACACATATTACAAACATTTTGAACCATTTTTATAATATAGAAATTTTGCCTTAAACAAAAATCCGTATTTTTCAAAACTAATCTTTAGTTTGAAAAACGATTTTTTAAAACTTCTTCAAATATAAAAACAAGATATTTTAAACAATTTTTGAAGCTTAGTATGTATGGATATGATCAACTACACATATGAGATGAAATATCTATGTTTTTGACAATATGCTCTAAAATAAGTTTTGAAAAATACAAAACTCAAACACATGATATAGAAACTTCAAATAAGTTTTTCTAAATATTAGAACCAATAATGTGCATGGATGAAATCAGAAACACATATAAACTATATAAACTTGTTTTGATGAAATCTAATCATGTAACATAAGGATGTATACTTTGAAGTTCAAAAGCAAAACGGTATTTTTAAAAATCAAAACTACTTTTATAAAAACACTATATAAATTTTGTGTGTGTGTATGAGCTTGAGCAATCCACAATTAATCTATCCTTTACATTTTATCTAAAATATAAAATCTTAACACTTACAAATATGACTCAAGTCTTCATGAAAATATTCTCTTGAAAATCTTCTTCTCCTTCTTGACTTGGTCCAAGCCTTGATCCATGAGCTAGACTTCTCTTGAGAACTTGATGCAATTCTGATGCACGAGCTCTTGAATCAATACGTGCTAGTTTCAAAACATGATTTCGAATCTTTTGTTGAAGCTAAACACTACTAAGATCTTGATCAAATATCTGAAACTATATAAACACAAAATCATTAGTACTATAACTACATAAGTTAATCATCATCAAAACTAGAATGATGGACCTTTGGGCAAATAATCTCCCCCTTTTGATGACGACAAAACTCATGGAGTTATATATGCAAGGATTTAAGATAAGCATTATAGAAGCTCCCCCTTAACTCATGCATAGCATAAACAATAAGGATATTCAATAAAATGCATAAAACTAAACAAACATATATGCATAAATAGAGATATAAACATGCATATATAAACTCTCAAATTCTTCTCTCTTTTTTGTAAATTCATCAACAAAGGGGTGAGGGCAATCAAACAGTAAAAATGTATATGCGATATACAATAATAAAAAGGAGAGACGTAAAGTTAGCTCTCCTGCATACATGCATTACATGGAGAAGGGATGACTAGACTCTAACCTCTATAAAGCATAATATATAATGTATAAACGGAGATGTTAAGCTCCCCCTACACACGTGAACCACATAAAGAAGAGAGGTCGAGCTCCTCAATGTGAGATACAATCAACACGAATCTATATACATAGAAGATGTTAAGCTTCCCTTGCATATAGGCAATACATATCAAAAAAATGTTGGCCATCAAAAAGGGGGAGATTGTTGGCTCAAAGGCCCATTACTCTAGTTTTGATGATGATCAACTCATGTAGTTATAGTACTAATGATCTTGTGTTTATTTAGTCTCAGATTTGTGATCAAGATCTTAGTAGGAGTGTAGCTTCAACAAAGGATTTAAAGTCAAGTTTTGGAGCTAGCACGGTTTGATTCAAGAGGTTGTGCATCAAGACCACATCAAGTACTCAAGAGGAGTCTAGCTCGTTGGATCAAGTTTGGATCAAGTCAAGAAGATGAGAAGACTTCAAGTGAAGACTTCAAGATCAAGACCTGAATCTTTGTTTTTACAAGATTTTGTTTTAGATAAAATGTAAAGGATAGAATAGTTGGTGGATTGCTCAAGTATATCTTATACACACACACTCTTGATTTAGATAAGTTTTTCATAAAAGAATTTTTATTTTGAAAAAAATATAAAAGAGTTTTCTTCTTGAAAAATACCGGTTTGATTTTTGGAATTCAAAAGTATACATATCTTTAACCAAAACCATGTTTAGTGCTTATTATCAAAAACATAGATATTTTACCATGTAAGTGTAGTGGATCATATCCACACACTCTATACTTTAAAAGTGTTTAAAATATCTTGTTTTTGTATTTGGAGAAGTTTTAGAAAAATCTATTTTGGAAAAATACGGTTTTCGTTTTTAGCCAAAATTTCTAAGTTACAAAAATAGTTCAAATTATTTGTAACATACCTTGATTTTGGTCAAACATGTTTTATTATCAAAGTATAATATTGAAACTATTTTTGTAGATTTTTCGTGATTTTATGGGATTTTATTTGAGTCAAAATACCATCTTTTAAATTCCTAAAACTGACCTGACCTGGCTTCTGCCGGTCGACCGGACCGGTCGACCGAGCTTGAAGTCGGTCGACCGAGTTGGTCGACCGACGTGCACAGAATGTGCACGCCAAGTCTGCTGGAGGGCCGGTCGACCGACCCGGTCGACCGCTAGAGAGCTTCTGCTCTCTAGAAGCCCCGGTCGACCGGGGCCGGTCGACCGGCAGAGAGCTCTGCTCTCTGTTCCAGGCAGCGATCGACCAGGCCAGTTGATCGAGACTCCAACGGTCAAAATTTTGACCGTTGGCGGTCGACCGGGCCGGTCGACCGTCAGCCGCCAGGGCTAAAAAATGCCCCAACAGCTAGTTTTTCTAGCCCTATATAAAGAGGAGTTTTGGGGCTGTTTTATCCAAGATTTTTCAAGTGATTTTGCACCAGTTTTTCTTACATCTTTTAAGAGTTTTTTTCACTTGTATTTGAGCCAAATACTTCCATTCAAAAAGAGAGTTTATCAAGAGTTTTTCAAAGTGATTTCTTTGAGTTTTTCACCACACATTCCATCCTTGTTTTTCTCACAAACATTTGAGCTATCCATTGATATATTCATCCTATAGGAGTGTTATTGTGAGATTGTTTTTAGGTGATCAAAGTGTTGTGATCATCAAAGACTTCTTTCTTTGCTTTGAGGAGGCGGACGTGTGTGCTCGCGTTGTTTCGGGTTCTAGTGGGAACTCGATGTTTGAGGTGCGGTCTCGGTAAGCTAGAGGGCTTGCGGTGTGTTCTTGTGGGAATAAAAGAGGGACTAGAGAGTCCAAAGAGCTTGTAGGTGTTGCGGCACCAAGTGATCGGTGGGATCGATTTTAGTGGAAATCCTTCATAGTGTTGAAGGCGGGGACGTAAAGTAAGTGTGCTCGAACTTTGAAACAAATCTCCCGTGTTTGCGATTGCTCTCTCTATCTCTTACTTGTTTATATCTTACATGCTTATATTGCTTTCATCTTTATATGCTTGATATATATTTGTGTGCTTAATTGTTATATGCTTGGGGATTGTTTGCTAACACTAGTATTCAACCAAGAGAGCCAACGCGGCACCTTAACTCTTATTTAGAGGAATCTTAAGGAGTTAGTCCAGAGCCCTTCACGGGGAATCCGGCTACACTCTTGTGTATACTTGGTGTTTAGTTTAAGAAGTTTTTAGTTTACAAAATAAGTTTTATTCTGCATTAATTGACCATTAGATTAGCCATCACCTATTCACCCCCCTCTAGGTGATTACAATTGGTATCAGAGCCAAGTGCTCTTGATTTGGGTCTTATAACTTAAAGATCCTCATTTTTTAGCTAATCACAATATTTGTACACACATCATGGATTTCATGTCACCTCCCACTTTTGACATTCTTAACATCCAAACTTGGAAGGTTAAGATGTCTGTGTACCTCAAAGGCTTAGGCATTCATGTTTATCTTGCTACCACTAAAGATTCATATATTTATAATAGCAAGTCTATTGAGGCTAACTCAAAAGCCATTCATGTATTGAAAAGTACTCTAAACAATGATTATTTATGTAGGGTTGCTAATTTTGACTCGGCTTTTGTAGTTTGGAACACAATACTCTCCCTTGGCGAAAAAGAATAATACTATGCGGGGAGCGACTCGGATGTTGGAAGTGACGCTTCCAATGTGTGCTACATAGTCCAAGGGGATAACCCCCTTGAGGTAATTACCGAATCCGAGGTAGAAGAAGATGTTGACATGTCTTATAATGAGCTTACTTCATTTTGTCAACAACTAATTGAAAAATATGACATACTTAGAAAAGATAATAAGAAAATGAAAAACAAATTTGATTGCATGTTAAAAGAAAAAGATTCTTTACAAGAAAAATTTGAAAATGTTTCAAAAGAAAATGAATCTTTGAAAAATGAAAATGTTTCCTTGCTTTCTAAATTAAATGATCTTTATGAAGGAAAAACTACTTTGAAAAATAAAATTGTTTTAGTGGAAAAACAAAAGGAAGTTGCTTTAAATGAAAACACTTCTTTGAAAAGAAAAATGGTTGAAAAAGAAAAAGAAAATGTTTCAAAAAAGAATAAGAAAAATGATTCTCATTCTCACCGTGCTTTACATGCCACTATTAATCAAAATGAGATTAAATCTTAGAAAAATAAAATAAATTGTTTGAGCTCAACTTTGAGCACATGTGCATTTAACCATAAAAGATTGGAATCCTTGTTTCAAAAGAAACAAGTTCCCCATGTTCATGCACATCATCCACATCATGCATATGCACATTTTGCACGCCACGATCACACTCATACCCATATGCATCCTAGAGTGTACAAATGTACATATTGTGGCCGCAAAGGCCATTTAGCAAAGTTTTGTTTTGATAAGTTACATCATATTAATTTTGCTAAGAAAAATGTTTGGGTTCCATTAGATGCTAACCCCCGTGGACCCAAAAGAAAATGGATACCAAAATTCCCACCTTGAGTATTTGATGTAGGTGCGGGCTCTCACAAAACGTGAGAGGGATGGTGCCTTGATGGTGGATGCACATGAACATGATGAACACATATTTGATGCACCGCTATCAAGGAGGTTTGGTGGGACAACCACCTTGTTTTGGAGATTTAGAGTATAGTTCATGTGTTAGTAACTATCTCTAAAACTCCTAGTTTATTTACATGCATTTATGATTGATGATCTTTAGCATGTTCATGTTTATTTGTTTTAAGCTTCATGTGGTAAATGAAATACACCTAGAGGGGGGGTGAATAGGTGTAATTGCTAATCTAATGCTCTTTTTAAATTTTACTTAAGTGAGTGATGCAACGATCTCTCAAAACACGACTAAGAGCCGAATACCCCTTGCGAGGTTCTGAACTCCTTCCTCCCAATTCCCCTTAAATGGGTTAGAGGTGCGCAATGCAACCGTGTTGTATTGAGGTGTGATCGAACAATTTCAAGTATGAAATGCGATGATGAAATGCACACAAGTAATGTATCAAGAAATATTGAAAGCAAGTAAAATAAACAAGTAAGGATAGCACAAGTAAAGGTTAGTTCACAAGCAATAAATTGGAAGTAATTGAAGCAAGAAATTAAGCAAGAGGAACGCCAAGCCAATCGCAAACAAAGTGATTTGTTTCGAGGTTCGAGCCCGTAGCTCTAGTCCCCGCCTTCACCTCCGTGAAGGGTTTCCACTATCCCCTTAGGATCCCGTACAAGTTAAGCCTCCAAAGACCTCAAGCCCGTAGCTTTACACCTTACAACGAAGCTCCACCGAAGAGCTTGTCTCCACAAGAACAAAGGTTACAACTTTGTGATCTCAACTAGACCACAACACTCTTTCTCTTTACAAAACACTTCTTTTACAAACACTCTCACTCTTTTACAACTTCACTTATAGAAAGAATATGAGATTTTGGCTCTATGAAGTGTGGTGAGAAAAGCTTCAGTTGTAGAGTGATATTAGAGATCAAACAACAACTGAAAAACAAACTTAAAAGAATGGAAATGAAAGCTTTAAACTATTTTTCTCTTTCTCTTGAAAAACAATGAAAACTTGTATTTTTCTTAGTAAATAACTAAGGCCTATTCCCCACTATTTATAGGGAGAGAATAGGTTAAAACCCTGATTTTTCCTGCTAAAATCTTCTGCAAAAGCACCCCAACAACTCCTAAAAACTCTGTTAAAGAGAAACCCAAAAACAGTTTTTCAGAAATGCCCAAAGAGGAAAGAGCCGTTGGGCTTGTTGCAGGCTTACCGGTCGACTGCCGGTCGACCGGGTCTCTGCTGGCAAAAGAGCCGTTGAGGCTCCGGTTGACTGCCAGTCGACCGATCTCACAGAAGGAAACCCAGTTTCCTTCTATCGGTCGACCGACCCAGTCGACCGAAAGATACAGAGAGCAGACCACAAAAATCAGTCGACCGATATTTAGGGTCGGTCGACCGGCAGACATGCACAGCCTCGTGCATGTCTGGCCACAGCAGCCGGTCGACTGATATTTAGGGTCGGTCGACCGGTCTGCCTGGAAAACAGTTTTCTGGGCAGATTTTTTGAGTTAGAAAAATTTGTAAAAATTCCTTTAAAAATCTTAAGCTAAGTGTTATGCTGAAAATAGTTTATATACATGTATTTAAACAAGTTTTGAAGATATAAGGCTTTGGGTACATGTAAGTATGAACTAAGGCATAAACTTAGAAATACCATTCTCAAAAACATAGGCATATTCAAGACACATGTGTGTGCAAATCCTAGAGCCAAAATTTACATATCCTATCTTTAACAAAAACTACACTTACAAGCTTCTAGGTCTTCAAGACTTCAACATGGGCAATCTCCACTTGATCTTCAATATTGCACTTTGAGCCCAATTTGACTTGTCTTGAATCCAATAGCTTGTATTAGAGTCCAAAATCTTTGTATATGAGTGAGAGTACTTCTAGTATGATAATAAACCTGAAACACACTTTAAACAACAAATGATATTAGTACAAATAACTAATATGTTTTGTAATCATCAAAATACACTAAACATGGGTTGATTGTAACCTTGGGCCAACAATCTCCCCCTTTTTGATGATGACAAAACATATGAGTTATTAAACAAATAAAAGAGGAAAAGCTTGAAAAGCTCCCCTTAAACAATGCTATATATTTAACATGAATATGAGAAACTATGTAAGCATACAAAAATCATTTTTAAAACAAAGTCATCACCATAAATAAGAAACTCAAACATGAACCAAATATTAAAACAACTAAAAAAAAAAACTTGGTATTTCTCCAAACTCATACATTTTTCTCCCCCTTTTTGTCATACATCAAAAAGGGTTAAAACAAAAAAAATTTAACACATATTAAAAACCAAAACAAAACAAACTAAGATACTTTAAGTATCAATCTTACAAACATTTAATTCACCACAAATAAAAGAAAATCTTGCATAATCTAAAGGTTTTGTGAAAATATCCGCAAGTTGAAAATCGGTTGAAACAAAATCTATATCAATGTCACCTTTTCAAAGTGATCTCTAAGAAAATGATATCTAATGTCTATATGTTTGGTTTTACTATGTTGATTAGCATTTTTGGTCATGTGAATAGCACTAGTATTATCACAATAAATTTTAACATGATCAAAATGTAAATCAAAATCGAGAAGAGTATGTTGCATCCAAAGAACTTGTGCACAACAAGCTCCTGCCGCAACATACTCCGCCTCGGCAGTTGATAGGGCTACACTATTTTGCTTTTTGGAAGACCAAGACACAAGACAATTACCTAAGAATTGGCATGTTCCACTTGTACTCTTCCTATCTACCCTACAACCGGCATAGTCGGCATCCGAATAACTAGTCATGGTAAATTGGTTAGTTTTTGGATACCACAAACCTAAATCAATTGTGCCCTTAAGGTACCTAATTATGCGTTTTTACCGCAATTAAGTGTGATTCCTTAGGACATGATTGAAAACGTGCACATAAACATACGGAAAACATTATATCCGGCCTACTAGCCGTAAGATAAAGTAAACTACCAATCATGCTACGAAATAATTTGATGTCTACTTCCTTACCTTGTTCATCCTTGTCAAGTTTTGTAGTGGTTGCCATGGGAGTCTTTGCTACTTTGGATCCTTCAAGCCCGAACCTCTTGATGAGTTCTTTGGTGTACTTGGCTTGGTTGATGAATGTCCCATCACTACGTTGCTTGATTTGAAGTCCAAGAAAGAAGTTGAGCTCCCCCATCATAGACATCTCAAATTCCCTTTTCATGCATGATTCAAAATTCTTGCAAAGAGAAACATTAGTAGATCCAAAAATAATGTCATCAACATAAATTTGAACTATGAGGATATCTTGATCTACATGTTTGGTAAATAATGTTTTATCAACTTTTCCTTTCTTAAAATCATTTGAAAGCAAAAATGAAGACAATCTTTCATACCAAGCCCTAGGGGCTTGTTTCAAACCATATAGTGCTTTATCTAATTTATAAACATAATTAGGGTGTGTAGGATCAACAAACCCGGGGGGTTGTTCAACATACACCTCCTCATCAATATAACCATTAAGAAAAGCACTTTTTACATCCATTTGAAATAACTTAAAATCTTTAAATGAGGCATATGCTAAGGTCATCCGTATGGCTTCGAGCCGTGCTACGGGTGCAAAGGTTTCTTCAAAATCAATCCCTTCGATTTGAGTGTAACCTTGGGCAACTAACCTAGCCTTGTTTCTAACTACATTACCCGATTCATCCAACTTGTTCTTAAAGATCCATTTAGTGCCAATAGTTGGTCTATCTTGGGGCCTAGGAACAAGGTGCCAAACTTGATTGCGCTCAAATTGATTGAGCTCCTCTTGCATTGCAAGCAACCAATATGAATCGGCCTCGGCCTCGAGGACATTTTTAGGTTCTATGTGTGAAATAAAAGCAAAATTACCACAAAAATCTTGAATCTTAGAGCGAGTGGTTACCCCTTTTGATACTTCACCTATGACGAGGTCCTTGGGATGATGAGGATTGAATCTCCAATCCTTTGGTAGTGGTTGAGAAGGCTCCTCTTCATTTGCTTGATGTTCATTTCCTTGAGCCTCTTCCACTTTGGTTTCACTTCCATCACCATCCTTTGGCTTGTCTCCCATGGTAGAAGCATCCTCCAAGGTCACTTTCTCCAAGCCTTCATCTAAAGCATCAATTTCTACACAATTCTTAACAAACTTGTTAGATTCCTCAAATTTAACATGAATAGATTCCTCAATAGTCAAAGTTGACCTATTGAAGACTCTATAAGCCTTACTAGTATTTGAGTAACCTACAAAAATAGCCTCATATGATCTAGCATCAAATTTTCCCAAATTAATATTTGTATTTAAAACAAAGCATTTGCAACCAAACACTTTGAAATAAGAAACATTAGGTTTTCTAGAAAAATACATCTCATAAGAAGTCTTAGTAGTATTTTTACATAGGAAAACACGATTTGCAATGTAACATGAAGTATGAACGGCCTCGGCCCACAAATAATGTGGTAGACCATATTCATTTAACATAGTCCTAGCCATCTCTTGCAAAGTACGATTTTTCCGCTCAACTACTCCATTTTGTTGTGGAGTTCTAGGACAAGAAAGTTCATGTTTTATTCCATGTTCCTCACAAAAAGCGGTAAAGGGAAGGTTAATGAACTCACCTCCTCTATCACTTCTTATTTTAATTATTGAGGAGTCATTTTCCTTTTCAACTCTTTTCTTAAAGGCTTGAAAATATGAAAAGGTTTGACTTTTATGTTCAAGAAAATAAACCCAAGTAAAACGCGAAAAATCATCTACTAAAACATAAGCAAATCTACTCCCACTTAAACTTTTGGTTTGTGTAGGGCCAAATAAATCCATGTGGATTAGCTCTAATGGACGTGATGACATGATATCCTTAATTGATTTGAATGAGGACTTAGTTTGTTTCCCAAATTGACATGCGTCACAAACTCGGTCCTTTTCAAAGTTCAATGAAGGAATACCCTTCACCATTTCCTTAGAGTTAAGCCTAGAAATATGGTCAAATGAAACGTGGCCTAATCTCCTATGCCACAACCAAGAGTCGTCATCGAGGGCTTTTAAACAAGTAATATTACAAGACATATTTAACATATCAATCATGTAAACATTGCTTTCACGAAAACCGGAAAATACACAAACATTAGAAGTTCTATCAATCACTTTACAAGAAACATTATCAAAAACAACATCAAAACCTTTATCACAAAGTTGACTAACACTCAAGAGATTATGCTTGAGGCCATCAACTAAAACCACATTTTCAATTAAAGGAGAGGTGCCAAGTTTTACATTACCAATACCGACGATTTTACCCTTGGCGTCATCTCCGAAGGTGACGGTGCCACCTTCATGATATCTTGATAGGGTTGCAAAGTTGTTGATGTCCCAAGTCATGTGCCTTGAGCAACCGCTATCAAGATACCACAAACCTCTACGTCGTTGGGCTTTGGAAAGTACCTATATCATTTAAAACAATAGTTGATTTTGGTACCCAAACTTTCTTGGGTCCTTGAAAGTTAGTGTTACGAACCCAAACATTATGATGTGATGCACTTAGTCTATCATAGCAAAAATTAGCTAAGTGTCCTTTCCTTCCACAATGTGAGCATGTGTACACTTTTCTATACATGAATGCATGATGTGTATGTGTAGTAGTGTGAGCATGCTTTTGGGGTTTGCCATGTTGTTTAGGTTGTGTAGCATGAACATGAACATGAGCATGAGCATTTTTCTTTGGGGCTTGTTTCTTAGGAAACATAGCCTCAATCTTCTTTTTATCAAATTCACTACACTTTTTCAAAACAACATCTAATGAGTCTAATCTTTCCTTAAGCATGGCAATCTCATTAGAATCAATTAGTGGGGCCTTACCCTTGCAAGAAGTCTTATATTTTTCAAAATCATTTTTAGTAGTGGTCAAGGTGGAAACTAAATTATCCTTTTCTTTCGTAAGATTTACAACTTGAATACTAAGTGATTCATTATCCTTTTTCATTTTCAAATACTTTTTCTTCATGAAATCATAATTTTGAGAGAGTTCCATAAATGCTTCACTTAACTCATCCATGGATAAATCTTCATCAAGAAAAGTTGGGGGGGTTACCTTGCTTGTGCTCTCATTTGCCATGAAGCACATATTGGCGGTGTCAATCTCCTCCTCGGATTCACTTTCGTCATCCCATGTTGCTTTCATAGCCTTTTTCTTGTATGGCTTCTTGGATGAAGATGGCTTTACTTTGTCCGGACACTCCGCTACTATGTGTCCCGGCTTTTGGCAATTAAAGCAAATGATCTTCCTTTCTTCCTTGCCTCCTTGCCATCTCCTTCTTCCTTGGAACTTTGCCTTGTTGTACATCCTCCGGACATTTTTGACTAGAAGTGAGAG
The DNA here is from genome assembly GCA_038442645.1 of Agave tequilana. Taxonomy (NCBI): domain Eukaryota; kingdom Viridiplantae; phylum Streptophyta; class Magnoliopsida; order Asparagales; family Asparagaceae; genus Agave; species Agave tequilana. Next base: position 18,424 of record JAVJIF010010583.1, read on the forward strand.
CTCCTCGTCATCTTCTTCTTCGTCATCTTCGTCGGAGTAGGTAGCATGACTTTTGAAGGCAATGGTCTTCTTTTTGGTAGGTGCCATGTCCTCTCTTGCTTTCCTTTCCATCTCATGAGTTTTGAGGTTCCCAATGAGACCTATGAGCTCCATCTCCTCATTGTCATTGAGTTCCTTCAAGGTTGTTGCTTTGACCTCCCATGAAGTAGGAAGAGCACGGATGATCTTCCTCACTCTTTGATCATTATTGATATCTTCACCTAAAGAAGAGAGTCCATTAGTAATCTTGGTAAATCTTGTAACCATATCATCTATGGTTTCATTTTCTTGCATGCTAAATGTTTCATATTGGGACCTAAGAAGGTCAATCTTAGCCTTCTTAACTTGTGATGTCCCTTCGTGTGTGACTATCAAATGTGACCAAATCTCATATGCGGATTTGCAATGTATAACCCTAGCAATATCATCATCATTTAGGGCTTGTAGGAGTGCATAGTGAGCTTTGGCATTGGCATCGAATTCCTTAGTCTCTATTTCGGACCAAGTGGATTCGTCACCGGGGGGTACACTAAAGGACTTAGTCACGGCTTTTGCAACTCGGCTACCTAGAGATTGCAAAAACACGGTCATCTTAACTTTCCATATGGGAAAGTTAAGTCCATCAAACTTAGGTGGGGTTTTAATTCCATCGGCCATTTTTAAATGAATGTGGATGAAATGATTAGCAAACGTGGATCTTCTCTAAGGTTGTTAAACCAAATCCTAGAGTCCAAGCTCTGATACCAATTGAAATACACCTAGAGGGGGGGTGAATAGGTGTAATTGCTAATCTAATGCTCTTTTAAATTTTACTTAAGTGAGTGATGCAACGATCTCTCAAAACACGACTAAGAGCCGAATACCCCTTGCGAGGTTCTGAACTCCTTCCTCCCAATTCCCCTTAAATGGGTTAGAGGTGCGCAATGCAACCGTGTTGTATTGAGGTGTGATCGAACAATTTCAAGTATGAAATGCGATGATGAAATGCACACAAGTAATGTATCAAGAAATATTGAAAGCAAGTAAAATAAACAAGTAAGGATAGCACAAGTAAAGGTTAGTTCACAAGCAATAAATTGGAAGTAATTGAAGCAAGAAATTAAGCAAGAGGAACGCCAAGCCAATCGCAAACAAAGTGATTTGTTTCGAGGTTCGAGCCCGTAGCTCTAGTCCCCGCCTTCACCTCCGTGAAGGGTTTCCACTATCCCCTTAGGATCCCGTACAAGTTAAGCCTCCAAAGACCTCAAGCCCGTAGCTTTACACCTTACAACGAAGCTCCACCGAAGAGCTTGTCTCCACAAGAACAAAGGTTACAACTTTGTGATCTCAACTAGACCACAACACTCTTTCTCTTTTACAAAACACTTCTTTTACAAACACTCTCACTCTTTTACAACTTCACTTATAGAAAGAATATGAGATTTTGGCTCTATGAAGTGTGGTGAGAAAAGCTTCAGTTGTAGAGTGATATTAGAGATCAAACAACAACTGAAAAACAAACTTAAAAGAATGGAAATGAAAGCTTTAAACTATTTTTTCTTTCTCTTGAAAAACAATGAAAACTTGTATTTTTCTTAGTAAATAACTAAGGCCTATTCCCCACTATTTATAGGGAGAGAATAGGTTAAAACCCTGATTTTTCCTGCTAAAATCTTCTGCAAAAGCACCCCAACAACTCCTAAAAACTCTGTTAAAGAGAAACCCAAAAACAGTTTTTCAGAAATGCCCAAAGAGGAAAGAGCCGTTGGGCTTGTTGCAGGCTTACCGGTCGACTGCCGGTCGACCGGGTCTCTGCTGGCAAAAGAGCCGTTGAGGCTCCGGTTGACTGCCAGTCGACCGATCTCACAGAAGGAAACCCAGTTTCCTTCTATCGGTCGACCGACCCAGTCGACCGAAAGATACAGAGAGCAGACCACAAAAATCAGTCGACCGATATTTAGGGTCGGTCGACCGGCAGACATGCACAGCCTCGTGCATGTCTGGCCACAGCAGCCGGTCGACTGATATTTAGGGTCGGTCGACCGGTCTGCCTGGAAAACAGTTTTCTGGGCAGATTTTTTGAGTTAGAAAAATTTGTAAAAATTCCTTTAAAAATCTTAAGCTAAGTGTTATGCTGAAAATAGTTTATATACATGTATTTAAACAAGTTTTGAAGATATAAGGCTTTAGGTACATGTAAGTATGAACTAAGGCATAAACTTAGAAATACCATTCTCAAAAACATAGGCATATTCAAGACACATGTGTGTGCAAATCCTAGAGCCAAAATTTACATATCCTATCTTTAACAAAAACTACACTTACAAGCTTCTAGGTCTTCAAGACTTCAACATGGGCAATCTCCACTTGATCTTCAATATTGCACTTTGAGCCCAATTTGACTTGTCTTGAATCCAATAGCTTGTATTAGAGTCCAAAATCTTTGTATATGAGTGAGAGTACTTCTAGTATGATAATAAACCTGAAACACACTTTAAACAACAAATGATATTAGTACAAATAACTAATATGTTTTGTAATCATCAAAATACACTAAACATGGGTTGATTGTAACCTTGGGCCAACAGTAAATACTTGTTTAAATGTAGTTTTTATTAAAACTTGGATATATACTTGTACAAGTAGTGAGCAACATTTGATTCATATACGTTTGCACTTCATTGTTCATTTGTACTCACTATATGCACATGTATAGTCTAGTTTTGATGATTCTCTCATTTACACTTGTTTTGCCTATTTATATGCTTTACTTCATGTATATGTAGTGTGTATTCAAATCTAATAAATATACATGTATACCCCATGAGTTATTTGCCTTCATGCAATTTACATTATGGACTCTTTTCATGTTTGGGATATGTATGCATATTGTTAGTTTTGGATAAAAATATACATATACGTAGAAGTTTGTTTTTAAATGAAAAATAAATTTCATGTTTTTCAAGTTTGATAAAAATAAGATTCATGCTTGTTTCGAGCTTTATTGATTATCTTCATGAAAATGCTAATTACATAATTTTTATACACTCACACTTTATTTGTTTATTCATGACTATGTTTCATGATCATTTTGAGCTTTATGGACCTTGAGTGTTGAATTTTGTGTATTTAGTATGTTTCATGATAGTCATATAATTTGATTTCATATTTTTGAAGGATCTTTAACTAGTTTTTCAAAAAATACTTTTAACTAGTTATTGTTCTTCATTTGGTAGTAATTTTCAATGCTAAAATATTTTCAAAATTATTTCTGAAAACCCCTTCCAACACCGTTATGGGTGGACGGATGGGCGATTATACCTTGCAAACCTTATTGAAAATCTTTTACCTTGTGCATAAAAAGGGTGGTAGATTATGAGTTATATACTTGATCTCAATTGATATTTTTTTTGTATATACTCATATTTTGTTTCCTATATATGTATGCTTCATTTCCATAATATCAATTCCCATTGGTATTGTCTTTTTCATACATATATATGTTTTGAAAATCAAGTACAATCAAATACATATATTTATACTTGATTTAAAATAGGTTTATATGTTTATAGCACAGAGTTTGTTTATGCTAAGCTTGATTCAAATCTTTATTTTCAATTGGTATCTCAATTGAAATTTTAATAAGCTTATGCATTATTTTTAAAATTGGTATTTTTATTAATATAAAAAATGTGCAATAATCTTCAATTGATATCAATATGATTCTATTTTTGATTAAAATTCAAAATTTGTAATGATTACTTACAATTGGTATCTTAAAATTTGATTGTTTACAAGTGGTACCTTTAAAAATTTGTTTATATGATATCTTAAAATTTGATTTTCTAAGATATCTCAAAATTTGTTTTATTGAGAAAATTCAAAATTTTGTTTTAATATGAAATTTTGAAAATTAAAAATGCTTTGATGTGTATTGCCTATATGCAAGGGGAGCTTAACATCTCCTCTACATATAAATTCATGTTGAGTGTATCTTATATTGAGGAGCTTGACAACTCTTCTTTATGCGGTACACGTGTGTAGGGGGAGCTTCACATCTCCTCTTATACATTACATATTATGTGTTATGTAAATTAGGGTTTATCATCCCTCTTTCATGTAATGTATATATGTAGGGAAGTTAACTTAGCATCTTCCTCTTCATGAATGTATATCGCATATATCTCTTTATTGGTTGATTTGATTTCACCTCTTTGTTGATTTTTGTTTTTGACACAAAGGGGGAGAACATTGTTTTATTTTCCTTTAACCCCTTCGTTTATGATTGACAAAAAGGGGGAGAAGTATTTAGGTATATATGCATGTTTTCCTTACTTTAATCATAAAGTGGGAGAAGGATTTATGTTTATGCTTATTGTTTTGTTTTGCAAATAGGAGAAAAAAATTGATGTGTTTCATGCTTGTTTATGCATGTTTATCTCCTTATATTTGCATATATGTTTGTTTAGATTCATGTACTTCATTGCCATATATTATTGTTTATTGTAATGCATGAGTTAAGGGAAAGCTTCTTTGAAGCTTTACTTTAATCCATGCATATATAACTCCATGAGTTTTGTCATCATCAAAAAGGGGGAGATTGTTGGCCATCAAAATAGGGGGATTGTTGGCCCAAAGGCCCATCACTCTAGTTTTGATGATGATCAACTATGTAGTTATAGTACTAATGATCTTGTGTTTATTTAGTCTCAGATTTGTGATCAAGATCTTAGTAGGAGTGTAGCTTCAACAAATGATTTAAAGTCAAGTTTTGGAACTAGCACGGTTTGATTCAAGATCTTGTGCATCAAGACCACATCAAGTACTCAAGAGGAGTCTAGCTCGTTGGATCAAGTTTGAACCAAGTCAAGAAGATGAGAAGACTTCAAGTGAAGACTTCAAGATCAAGACTTGAGTCTACGTTTGTTTTTACAAGATTTTGTTTTAGATAAAATGTAAAGGATAGAATAGTTGGTGGATTGCTCAAGTATATCTTATACACACACACACTCTTGATTTAGATAAGTTTTTCATAAAAGAATTTTTATTTTAGAAAAATACAAAAGAGTTTTCTTTTGAAAAATACCGGTTTGGTTTTGGAATTCAAAAGTATACATATCTTTAACCAAAACCATGTTTAGTGCTTATTGTCAAAAACATAGATATTTCACCATGTATGTGTATTGGATCATATCCATACACTCTATGCTTTAAAAGTGTTTAAAATATCTTGTTTTTGTATTTGGAGAAGTTTTGAAAAAATTTATTTTGGAAAAATATGGTTTTCGTTTTTAGCCAAATTTTCTAAGTTACAAAAATAGTTCAAATTGTTTGTAACACGTCTTGATTTTGCTCAAACATGTTTGATTATCAAAGTATAATATTGAAACTATTTTTGTAGATTTTTTGTGATTTTATGGGATTTTATTTGTGTCAAAATACCATCTTTTAAATCCCTAAAACTGACCTGGTCTGGCTTCTGCCGGTCGACCAGACCGGTCGACCGAGCTTGGTCGACCGACATGCACAGAATGTGCATGCCAAGTCTGCTGGAGGGCCGGTCGACCGACCCGGTCGACCGCCAGAGAACTTCTGCTCTCTGGAAAGCCCCAGTCAATCGGGCCGGTCGACCGAGGCTCCAACGGTCAGAATTCTGACCGTTGGCGGTCGACCGTCGGCCAAGGCTAAAAAATGCCCCAACGGCTAGTTTTTCTAGCCCTATATAAAGAGGGGTTTTGGGGCTGTTTTATCCAAGATTTTTCAAGTGGTTTTGCACCAGTTTTTCTTACATCTTTTAAGAGTTTTCTCCACTTGTATTTGAGCCAAATACTTTCATTCAAAAGTAGAGTTTTTCAAAGTGATTTCTTTGAGTTTTTCACCACACATTCCATCTTTGTTTTTCTCACAAACACTAAGCTATCCATTGATATATTCATCCTATAAGAGTGTTATTGTGAGATTGTTTTTAGGTGATCGAAGTGTTATAATCACCAAAGACTTCTTTCTTTGCTTTGAGGAGGGGGACGTGTGTGTTCGCGTTTTTTCGGGTTCTAGTAGGAACTCGGTGTTTGAGGTGCGGCCTCGGCAAGTTAGAGGGCTTGCGGTGTGTTCTTGCGGGAACAAGAGAGGGACTAGAGAGTCCAAAGAGCTTGTAGGTGTTGCGGCACCAAGTGATCTGGTGGGATCGATTTTAGTGAAATCCTTCATAGTGTTGAAGGCGGGAACGTAGAGCAAGTGTGCTCGAACCTCGAAACAAATCTCCCATGTTTACAATTGCTCTCTCTATCTCTTACTTGTTTATATCTTGCATGCTTATATTGCTTTCATCTTTATATGCTTGATATATATTTGTGTGCTTAATTGTTATATACTTGGGGATTGTTTGCTAACACTAGTATTCAACCAAGAGAGCCAACGCGGCACCTCAACTCTTATTTAGAGGAATCTTGAGGAGTTAGTCCAGAGCCCTTCACGGGGAATCTGGCTACACTCTTGTGTTATACTTGGTGTTTAGTTTAAGAAGTTTTTAGTTTGTAAAATAAGTTTTAATTCCGCATTAATTGACCATTAGATTAGCCATCACCTATTCACCCCCCCCTCTAGGTGATTACAAAAAATTCTAAAACCACTTTTTAAAACAAAATTTTGAAATTTCTTGAAGTCAACAAAATGGATTATGATACTAATGAAATTAAATTGTAGTTGACAAAAATAAAAGTTTGTACAACTTAAAAAAAAATTAAGATTCCAATAGTAGATTTTGATACCAATTGAAAGTGAAGCATGAAGTATGTTTTGATATCAAATAAATACCAATTGAAATTAATACATAAACTTGTATATCAATTAACATTTGGAATAAAATCAAGCCTAATATAAACATAATTTGTGCTTTAAAAATGTAAAGATATTGTAAAAAAGAACAATCAAATCATATATATGTATATATGAAAATGTAAATGCCAATTGAAATTAATAATAATTAAAATTTGAAGCATACATATATAAGAAACAAATATGATTATACATACATATGAAATATTATAAAGATCATGTGTATAACTCAAAACTACATCCCTATTCATGCACAAGTTCAAAAGATATTCAATAAGGGTATACAAGGCATGGTCGCCCAACCATCCGCCCTTGAAGGATAGAAGTTTTCAAAAATAAGTTGAAAATAGTTGTAAGTTGAAAACACTACCAAGTGAAAAATAAATAACTAGTTTTAAAGTATTTTTTTTGAAAAACTAGTTAAAAATCTTCAAACATGAAAACAAATTACACATATGTCATGAAACATTACTATGTACATAAAAATTGTTACTCAAGATTTATAAAACTCATGTAAAGCTCATGAAAATAAAGTCATCAGTAAACAAAAATAATGTGAGTGCACAAAAATCATGTGAATAGCATATTCATGAAATAAACAATAAGATTCAAAACAAACATGAAATTCTTTTAACAAAAACATAAAAATCATCAAAACTAAATTTTCATTAAAACTAAATAAGCATCAAGATATATGTATGTTTTGTCTATACTAAAGTATACATACATATTCAAACATAAACTAGTCCACAAAAGTATATTGCAAGAAGGCAAGTGGCTCTAGGATATACATGTATATCTATTAGTTTTAGACAAAAATAACATATACATAAAGCAAAACATGTACAAAGATAGGAAAAACAAGTATAAATGAAAGAATCATCAAAATTAGGTTATACATGTACATGTAATAAGTACAAATGAGCAATAAGGTACAAACATATGATAATCAAGTGTAGCTCACTACTTGTACAAGTATAAATACAACTTTTAACGAAAACTACATCTAAACAAGTAATCACCACATGAAGTACAAAACATGATCATTTAACATAATGAGCATTGAAACAAAAACATGCTAAAAATCATTAACTATAAAAGCATGTAAACTAAAATAGGAGATAGAGATAGTTTTGCCAAAACTAATGAACCAATCTCTAGGTCTCCAAACCATGGTGGTCCTCCCACCAAATATCCTTGAAGGTGATGCATCCAATGTAGCGTCCATCATGCTCAAACGCATCCACCATTAAGGCACCATACCTCTCACGTCATGTGAGAGCCCATACCTACATCAAACACAAGAGGTGGGGATTTTGGTAGCCATTTCCTTTGGATCCACGGAGGTTAGCATCATAAGAAATCCAAACATTTTTATTTATAAAATTTATATGATTAATCTTATCAATAAAACTTTGCTAAAGGGCCTTTGCGGTCGCAATATTTACATTTGTACATTCTAACTTGCATATGAGTGGTGTGAGTGTGAACATGGTGTGCATATGTATGCCGTGGGGTTTGTGCATGAACATGTGAAATTTGTTTTTTGCGAAACATGAATTCCAATCTATTATGGATAAATGCACAATTGCTCAAATTTGAGTTCAAACGATCAATTCTCTTTTTCAAAACATGAATCTTATTTTTATCAAAAGAGGATGCGACATTATTAGCATGAGAGACATGAGAATCAGCAATCTTTTTCTTTTTAGAAATGTTTTCTTTTCTTTTAAAAAAATTTTCCTTTTTAAAGAGTTATTTTCTTCCATAACAATGCCTTTTTCTTTTTCCACCATAATAATTTTTTTTCAAAGAATTATTTCCTTCACAAAAATCATTTAATTTTGAAGACAAGGAAATATTCTCTTTTTTTAAAGATTCATTTTCTTTTAAAACACATTCAAATTTATGTTTAAAAGAGTCATTTTCTTTTAATAAAGAAGTTTTTTCTTCTTCAATTTATTATTTTCAATTTTAATAAAAAAATCATACTTTTAAGAAGTTTTTGACAAAAAGAAGCAAGCTCATCATAAGGCATGTCAATATCTTCTTCTATCTCGGATTCGAAATTTACCTCAAGGGGGTCAGGTCATCCCCTTTGCCCATGTAGCATATGTTGGAAGCATCACTTCCATCATCCGAGTCACTCCCCATATAGTATTGCTTTTGTTCAGCAATAGAGACAAGTGTGTTTCATACTACAAAGACGAATCAAAGTTAGAAATCCTACATAAATAATCATCATTTAGGGTACTCTTTAATGCATGGATGGCTTTTACATTAGCCTCTAGATGTTTGCCATTTAAATAATAAGAATCTTCAATAGTGGCATAATAAACATGAATCCCTAAGGCTTTTAGATACATTGACATCTTAATTTTCTAAGTTTAGATGTTAAGAATATCAAAAATGGAGGTGTCATAAAATCCATATGTGTGTGTAAACAAATATTGTGATTAGCTAAAATGAGAATCTTTAACTCAAGATTGTTAGACTCAAATCAAGAGCACAAAGCTCTGATACCAATTGAAATACACCTAGAGGGGGGTGAATAGGTGTACTAGCTAATCTAATGTAAATGATGTGGAATTAAAAACTATTTATGCAAATCAAACCGATTAAGCTAACACACAAAGTATAACACAAGAGTGTAGCCAAATTTTCGGTGAATAGTTCTGGATTATCTCCTCAAGATTCCTCTAGATTAAGAGTTGAGGTGCCACTATGGCTCTCTTGATTGAATACAAGTGTGAGCAAACAATTCCAAGCATATATCAATAGAGTACAAGATATATCAAGCATGTAGACAAGCAATATAATCATGCAAGATGTATAAACACAAGTGAGAGAGAGATGAATAATCGCAAGCACAGAAGAATTGTTTCGAGGTTCCAGCACCCTTGCTCTACGTCCCCGCCTTCAACACTATGAAGGATTTCCACTAGAATTGATCCTGGAAGATCACTCAGTGTCACAACATCTGCAACGAGTTCACACTAGAATTCTTAGACTCACTAGTCCCTCTCTTATTCCTGAAAGAACAACACACGCAAGCACACTAGCTTGCCAGGCCGCACCTCTACATCTAGCTCCTACAAGAACTCGGTGTAGAGAGGCTTTTTAGAGGAGAAAAATTAGGAAAAATTAGAGCTGGTTAAGGAAGGTGTAGAGAGGCTATGGTAGTGATGGAGTGGTTATAGGAGGTTATGGTAGGGATTTTTGATTATTAGGGATTTTTTGGAGGCCTTTTTGTTGATTTTCTAGAAAGAGAAAGGTGGAGGGAGAGAAGAGGTTGGCCAGCTATGGTGTGGGAGTTGAGGGAGAGGGTAATGAAGAGGGAGGAGGCTTCTTTGAGAAGCCAAAGCCTTGGCTTCTTACAAGAAGGTTCCCAGAAAAAGGGAGAAAGAAAAGGGAAAGAAAAGAAAAAAGAAAAGGAAAAAAGAAATGAAAAATGCAAATATGTAATTGTTAGGGGGTTATGTGTAAATGTCTCATGAAAAAATTATATAAAAAGAAAATAAGGAAAATTGAAAAAGAAATGAATTTAGAAAAGAAAGAAAAGAAAAAAAATAGAAGGAGAGAGAATATTTAATTAAATAATTATTTAAAAAGAAAAATTATGAAATTTCTAGGTAGAATCTAGTGCCAGTGCAGAGTCTCATGCAAAAAAAATTTAGCTCAAACGGAGAAAAATACGTACATGAAATGTCATGTATAAATTCAAAATGTCGAAAATCGTAAAAGAATACGTATTCTGGAATCAGAGTATTACACGGCCACCTCTTGAATCCGTGAGAGCTACCTCTAGAATCCATGGGGCCACCTCTAGAATCCCACATCTTATGGATCTCAACCTCCTGTTATCCTATTTAATGATATAGACACTACTCATGTCACATTATTCTGGTACACGCTATAATCACTATTATGTTCATGATTTACGATATAGTTTAAACATAATAAATATAACATGGGGTTGGGAAAAACTGGATGGTCAATTAGGTTTTTTGGGTGGATGTCTTGGATTAATATTAGTCCCACTAGGGGATGTGGTAGTGTTGGCTACCGCCTGTTTATAACTCATTGAGCTTCTTGTTTCCTGTTCACCCTAACGGGCCAGCCTTGCTTTCCGCAGCTAAGAGACTATTTAAGATCGTGATTTCGGGTATGCACGGGATATACCCACCTGTTTAGAGTTCCTTGACCTTTGAGTTTCTAATTAAATAAAAAACAACATAAATAATGATGACGACAGGAACTCTTGTTATTTGATCAATCTCTCGTTCAGATAATGGTACTGTATGTCATGTTCGGATGAGTTCTGCTAGGATACGGGTTCCAGTATAGACTATCAGTGGTATGTGATACTGAAATTGATTGATTAATATATCGGGCGATATTGATTGTTATTATTGTATAGTTTTAGTTAAATACACTTAGAGGGGGGTGAATAGGTGTACTAGTGAATCTAATGCAAATGATGCGGAATTAAAAACTATTTATGCAAATGAAACTTATTAAGCTAACACACAAAGTACAACACAAGAGTGTAGCCGAATTTCCAATAAAGGGCTCTGGACTATCTCCTCAAGATTCCTCTAGATTAAGAGTTGAGGTGCCACTATGGCTCTCTTGGTTGAATACAAGTGTGAGCAAACAATCCCAAGCATATATCAATAGAGCACAAGATATATCAAGCATATAAAGAGATAAATAATATAATCATGCAAGATATATAAACACAAGTGAGAGAGAGAGATGAGCAATCGCAAATACAGAAGAATTATTTTGAGGTTCCAGCACCCTTGCTCTTCAACACTATGAAAGATTTCTATTAGAATCGATCTGCAAGATCACTCGGTGCCATAACACCTACAACGAGTTCACACTAGAACTCTTAGACTCACTAGTCCCTCTCTTGTTCCCACAAGAACAACACACGCAAACACACTAGCTTGCTGAAGCCGCACCTCTACACCGAGCTCCCATAAGAACTCGTCACAACACGAACCCGCAAGTTCGCCTCCTCAAATACAAAGATGAACACCTGGTGATCTCTACACTTTGATCACCTAAAAAACACTCTCACAACAGAAATCCTATAGGATGAGTTTAGCAATGGAAAGCTCAAATTTGTATGAGAAAAACAAGAAAGAGTTACGGTGGAAAACTCAAGAAATCTCTTTTGAAAAACACTCTTGAAAAAGCTCTCCTTTTGATATGGAAGTTTTAGGCTTAAAATAAGTGGAGAAAAACTCTAAGAGAGATGGGAAAAACTGCCTCTAAAACCCTCTTCAAATCTTATGTAAAACAACCCAAAACACCCCCCTTTTATAAAGTTCAAAAATATAGCCGTTGGGGTCAAATCTGTAGCTAGGATGACCTGTCGGTCGACCGGCTGGTCGATCGGCCAACAGTTATATTTTTGACCATTAGGGCCTACCGGTCGACCGTCCGGTCGACCGAGGCTAGATCTAGAGAGCAAAGCTCTCTGGCTGGTCGACCGAGGCTAGATCCAGAGAGTTCACTCTCTGGATCAGTCGACCGCCCGGTTGACTAGCCCTCAAGCCAAAGGGCTGTGCATGTTTCTGTGCACATCGGTCAACCGACTTCTGGCTGGTCGACCAGTCGGTCGACTGCCAGAAGGCCAGGTCTGAAATTTTGGGGATTAGAAACTTGGTTTTTAAAACTCTTATAAAATCCCATAAAATCACATAAAATCTACAAAAATAAGTTCATTAAAATACTTTAAAGTACAAATATGTGTGATCAAAAATTAACATATATTACAAACATTTTGAACATTTTTATAATATAGAAATTTGCCTTAAACAAAAATCTGTATTTTTCAAAAACAATCTTTAATTTGAAAAACGATTCTTCCAAATCTTCTTCAAATACAAAAACAAGATATTTTTAACACTTTTGAAGCTTGTATGAATATGATCCAGAACACATATGAGATGAAATATCTATGTTTTTGACAATAAGCTCTAAAATAAGTTTTGATAAATACAAAACTCAAACACATGATATAGAAACTTCAAATAAGTTTTTCTAAACATTTGAATCAACAATGTGTATGGATGAAATCCAAAACACATATAAACTATATAAACTTATTTTGATGAAATCTAATCATGAAATATAAGGATGTATACTTTGAAGTTCAAAACCAAAACGGTATTTTCAAAACTCAAAACTATTTTTATGAAAACATTATATAAATTTTTTGCCTGTGTGTGTATGAGCTTGAGTAATCCACAACTAATTTATCCTTTACATTTTATCTAAAATATCAAATCTTAACACTTACAAACATGAGTCAAGTCTTCATGAAAATATTCTCTTGAAAATCTTCTTCTCCTTCTTGACTTGGTCCAAGCCTTGATGCGCGAGCTCTTAAATTAATACGTGCTAACTTCAAAACTTGACTTCGAATCTCTGTTGAAGCTAAACACTGACTAAGATCTTAATCAAATATCTGAAATTATATATACACAAGATCATTAGTACTATAACTATATGAGTTAATCATCATAAAAACTAGAATGATGGGCCTTTGGGCCAATAATCTCCCTTTTTGATGACGACAAAACTCATGGAGTTATATATGCATGCATTAAAGATAAGCTTCACAGAAGCTCCCCCTTAACTCATGCATAGAATAAACAATAAGGATATTCAATAAAATGCATAAAACTAAACAAACATATATGCATAAAAAGAGATATAAACATGCATATATAAACTCTCAAAATTCTTCTCCCCGGTTTTGTCAATTCATCAACAAAGGGGTGAGGACAATCAAACAATAAAAATGTATATGCGATATATAATAATAAAGAGGAGAGACGTAAAGTTAGCTTTCCTGCATACATGCATTACATGGAGAAGGGATGACTAGACTCTTAACCCCTATAAAGCATAATATACAATGTATAAGCGGAGATGTTAAGCTCCCCCTACATACGTGTACCACATAAAGAAGAGAGGTCAAGCTCCTCAATGTGAGATACACTCAACATGAATATATATATATATATATATATATATATATATATATATATATATATATATATATATATATATATATATATATATATATATATATATATAGAATATGTTAAGCTTCCCTTGCATATAGGCAATACATATCAAAAAAAAATTCTAAAACCACTTTTTAAATAAAATTTTGAAATTTCTTGAAGTCAACAAAATGAATTATGATACTAATGAAATCAAATTTTAGTTGACGAAAATAAAAGTTAGTACCACTTAAAAAAATTTAAGATACCAAAAGTAGATTTTGATACCAATTGAAAGTGAAACATGAAGTATGTTTTGATATCAAATAAATACCAATTGAAATTACTGCATAAACTTGTAAAGATAACAATTAACATTTGGAATAAAATCAAACTTAACATAAACATAATTTGTGCTTTAAGAATGTAAAGATATTGTAAAACAAGCACAATCAAATAATATATATATATATATATATATATATATATATATATATATATGTATGTATGTATGAAATTTAAAATACCAATTGAAATTGATACTAATTGAAAGTTGAAGCATACATATATAAGAAACAAATATGAGTATACATACATATGAAATATCATAAAGATCATGTGTATAGCTCATAACTACCACCCTATTCATACACAAGTTTAAAAGATATTCAATAAGGGTACACAAGGTATGGTCGCCCAACCATCTGCCCTTGAAGGGTAGAAGTTTTCAAAAATAAGTTAAAAATAATTGTAAATTGAAAACACTACCAAGTGAAAAATAAATAACTAGTTTAAAGTATTTTTTTAAAAACTAGTTAAAAATTCTTCAAACATGAAAATAAATCATACATATGTCATGAAACATTACTAAGTACACAAAAATTGTTACTCAAAATTTATAAAGATCATGTAAAGCTCATTAAAACAAAGTCATGAGTAAACAAAAATAATGTGAGTGCACAAGAATTATGTGAAAAGCATATTCATGAAATAAACAATAAGATTTAAAACAAACATAAAATTCTTTAAACAAAAACATGAAAATCATCAAAACTAAATTTTCATTAAAACTAAACAAGCATCAAGGTAACGTATGTTTTGTCTATACTAAAGTATACATACATATTCACATAAACTAGTCCACAAAAGTATGTTGCAAGAAGGAAAGTGGCTCTAGGATATACATGTATATCTATTAGTTTTACACAAAAATAACATATATATAAAGCAAAACATGTACAAAGATAGGAAAAATAAGTATAAATGAAAAAATCATCAAAACTAGGTTATACATATACATGTAATAAGTACAAATAAGCAATAAGGTACAAACATATGATAATCAAGTGTAGCTCACTACTTGTACAAATATAAATATAAGTTTTAACGAAAACTACATCTAAACAAGTAATCACCATATGAAGTACAAAACATGATCATTTAACATAATGAGCATTAAAAGTAAAACATGCTAAAAATCATCAATTACAAAAGTATGTAAACTAAAATAGGAGATAGAGACAGTTACCAACATCAATGAACCAATCTCTAGGTCTCCAAATCATGGTGGTCTTCCCACCAAACATCCTTGAAGGTGATGCATCTAATGTAGTGTCCATCAAGCTCAAACGCATCCACCATCAAGGCACCATACCTCTCACGTCATTTGAGAGCCCACACCTACATCAAACAGAAGAGGTGGCGATTTTGGTAGCCATTTCTTTTTGGATCCACGGGGGTTAGCATCATAAGAAATCCAAACATTTTTATTTATAAAATTTATATGTTTTATCTTATCAAAATAAAACTTTGCTAAATGGCATTTGCGGCCACAATATTTACATTTGTATATTCTAGCATGCATATGAGTGGTGTGAGTGTGAACATGGTCTGCATATATATGCCGTGGGGTTTGTGCATGAACATGTGAAATTTATTTTTTGCGAAACATGAATTCCAATCTATTATGGTTAAATGTACAATTGCTTAAATTTGAGCTCAAACAATCAATTCTCTTTTTCAAAATATGAATCTCATTTTTATCAAAAAAGGATGTAACATTATTAGCATGAGAGACATGAGAATCAACAATCTTTTTCTTTTTAGAAATGTTTTCTTTTTCTTTTAAAACAATTTTCCTTTTCAGAGTGTTATTTTTCTTCCATAACAATGTCTTTTTCTTTTTCCACCAAAACAATTTTATTTTTCAATAAATTGTTTCCTTCATAAATACATTTAGTTTTGAAGACTAGGAAATATTCTTCTTTTTCAAAGATTCATTTTCTTTTGAAACACATTTAAATTTATGTTTAAAAGAGTCATTTTCTTTTAATAAAGAAGTATTTTTCTTCTACAATTTATTGTTTTCAATTTTTATTAAATCATATTTTTCAAGAAGTTTTTGACAAAAAGAAGCAAGCTCATCATAAGGTATGTTAATATCTTTTCTACCTCGGATTCGAAATTTACCTCATGGGGGTCAGGTCATCCCCTTGGACCATGTAGCATATGTTAGAAGTATCACTTCCATCATCCGAGTTACTTCCCAATAGTATTGCTTTTGTTCACCAATGGAGACAAGTGTGTTCCATACTATAAAAGCCGAATCAAAGTTAGAAACCCTACATAAATAATCATCATTTAGGGCACTCTTTAATGCATGGATGGCTTTTGCATTAGCCTCTAGATGTTTGCCATTTAAACAATAAGAATCTTTAATAGTCGCATAATAAACATGAATCCCTTAGGCTTTTAGATACATTGACATCTTAACTTTTCAAGTTTAGATGTTAAGAATATCAAACATGGAGGTGTCATAAAATCCATATGTGTGTGTAAACAAATATTATAATTAGCTAAAATGAGGATCTTTAACTCAAGGTTGTTAGACCCAAATTAAGAGCACCAAGCTCTGATACTAATTGAAATACACCTAGAGGGGGGTGAATAGATGTACTAGCTAATCTAATGCAAATGATGCGGAATTAAAAACTATTTATGCAAATAAAACCTATTAAGCTAACACATAAAGTATAATACAAGAGTGTAGCCGAATTTTAGTGAAGAGCTCTAGATTATCTCCTCAAGATTCTTCTAGATTAAGACTTGAGGTGCCACTATGACTCTCTTGATTGAATATAAGGGTGAGCAAATAATCCCAAGCATATATCAATAGAGCACAAGATATATCAAGCATATAAAGAGATAAGCAATATAATCATGCAAGAAATATAAACACAAGTGAGAGAGAGAGATGAGTAATCGCAAATATGGAAGAATTGTTTCGAGGTTTCAGCACCCTTGCTCTACGTCCCCGCCTTCAACACTATGAAGGATTTTCACTAGAATCGATCCCGCAAGATCACTCTGTGCCGCAACACCTGCAACAAGTTCACTAGAATCTTGGATTCACTAGTCCCTCTCTTGTTCCTACAAGAACAATACACGCAAGCACACTAGCTTGTCGAGGCCGCACCTCTACACCGAGCTCCACAAGAACTCGTCACAACACGAACCTGTAAGTTTGCCTCCTCAAATATAAATATGAACACTTGGTGATCTCTACACTTTGATCACCTAAAATATACTCTCACAACAAAAATCCTATAGGATGAGTTTAGAAATGGAAAGCTCAAGTTTGTGTGAGAAAAACAAGATAGAGTTGTGGTGGAAAACTCAAGAAATCTCTTTTGAAAAACACTCTTGAAAAACTCTTCTTTTGATATAGAAGTTTTAGCCCTAAAACAAGTGGAGAAAAACTCTAAGTGAGATGAGAAAAACTGGCTCTAAAACCTTCTTCAAATCTTCTGTAATACAACCCAGAACAGCCCCCTTTTATAGAGTTCAAAATATAGCCGTTGGGGTCAAATCTGCAGCCAGGATGATCGGCCGGTCGACCGGCCAACAGTCATATTTTTGACCGTTGGGGCCTGCCGATCGACCTTCCGGTTGACCGCGCCTCGCTATTGACATGTCAGTCGACCGGCCGGTCGACCGAGGCCAGATCTAGAGAGCAAAGCTCTCTAGCCGGTCGACCACCTGGTTGACTAGGGCCAGATCCAGAGAGTTAACTCTCTGGATCGGTCGACCGCCCGGTCGATCGGCCCTCAAGCAAAAGGGTTGTGCACGTTTCTGTGCACATCGGTTGACCGCCCGGTCGGTTGACCGCCAGAAGGCCAGGTTTGAAATTTTGGGGATTAAAAACTTGATTTTTAAGAGACTTATAAAATCCCATAAAATCACATAAAATCTACAAAAATAAGTTCATTAAAATACTTCAAAGTACAAATATGTGTGATCAAAAATCAACACATATTACAAACATTTCAAACCATTTTTGTAATATAGAAATTTTGTCTTAAACAAAAATCTGTATTTTTCAAAAACAATCTTTAATTTGAAAAACAATTTTTTCAAAACTTCTTCAAATACAAAAATAAGATATTTTAAACACTTTTGAAGCTTAGTGTGTATAGATATGATTTATGTTTTTGACAATAAGCTCTAAAATAAGTTTTGATAAATACAAAACTCAAACACATGATATAAAAACTTCAAATAAGTTTTTCTAAACATTTGAATCAACAATATGCATGGATAAAATCCAAAACATATATAAATTATGTAAACTTGTTTTGATGAAATTTAATCATGAAACATAAGGATGTATACTTTGAAGTTCAAAACCAAAACGATAGTTTCTAAAATCAAAAATATTTTTATGAAAATACTATATAAATTTTGTATGTGTGTGTATATGAGCTTGAGTAATTCACAACTAATCTATCCTTTATATTTTATCTAAAATACAAAATCTAAACACTTACAAACATGACTCAAGTTTTCATGAAAATCTTCTCTTAAAAATCTTCTTCTCTTTCTTGACTTGGTCCAAACCTTGATACATGAGTTAGACTCCTCTTGAGTACTTGATGCGATCTTGATGCGCGAGCTCTTGAATCAACACGTGCTAGTTTTAAATTTTGACTTTGAATCTTTTGTTGAAGCTAAACACCGACTAAGATCTTGATCAAATATCTGAAACTATATAAACACAAGATCATTAGTACTATAACTACATGAGTTAATCATCATCAAAACTAGAGTGATGGGCCTTTAGGGCAACATTAGTGTGTTACTACATGATAACTTGTTTGTATATCTTATGTTTACTTTCTAATTTCTTATTTACCAGCATGTTACTGTGCATGTATATTTAGCACTTTACGTATATAGACACACTACTCCTATACACTCACGAACATTATAACATATTTATTTCTGTTTATTTCTTGAGTAACTGTACATATTAATAATTGATATCGTTCATACTACTGTTACCATTACTTTAAACAATAGATATGAAAACATATGGTAATCACACAAATTGTCTTCAATGTTATTTTATTCCTTTATTGTATGTAATTATATTTGTAACACAGTCCTAACATGTTAATTGATATTAATGTTATAGAACTGAGGTAATAATTAAAGTATGTATAACAATTGTTAGTATAATTGTATTACTGTAATCAAACCATGTACTACATGTCATCGTGATTATTATACTATTATAGTATGGTATTGCCTTTCTTAATTTTTCCACTCACTAGGTCACTTTCTGACGACCCTGAGGTTGCTTACTTAGGTTGAAGCCTAGGGATTTCGTAATATATGGTTCTTCACGAGATATTAGTAGGAGACTCGTCATTTTTATTACCCATATTTATCTTTATTATTTCTTTACTTTCTTATCTATTCATGTTTCAATACATATCATGATCACTGACTCTTTTCAGACTTTCTTATACTTATTTTAACTAGATTTTTTGTGTATATTGTGTTTATTTCTTTTATTAAGGCTTAGCATATATACATGTGAGGTATTATCCTCACATATATGCGTCTTTAACTCTCGTCCCATCCTTACTACAACATATTTTGAAAAATGGGGCATGACATATTCAAGCCTACAACCAATATTTAAAAAAAAAAAACTTACGCTTCTAAATTTAACCACCACATTACATATCATTGTAACCTACTATTTCATATTTTATTTTAATGTTTAGATTAAGTGAGTAAATCAGCACTTTATATTTCGATAATTACACATCCTTCATCGTATAGTGTTGCGTGACATTTCTAATTATACAATGATGTTGATCCCAAAGCCCACTCACACTTCCTGCCAAATTACACTCACATTATAAACACATCACACCAAATTCAGTCACACATCACACCAAATTTCAGTCACATCATCTTTTTTTCAATTTTTCTTACTAATTATTCCAAAAAGGCTAAACTTGCTCTGAAGCTGAATGGTTAAAGGATCTTTTATATGAATTCTCTATCATGCCTAGACTCATACTTCCAATTTCAGTTCATATTGATTCAAGATCCACCATTAAAATTCTAAAGTAAGATAATGCTAATAAGAAGATGAACAGACATATTCAAATCAGGCTTAAATTTGTTCAGCGCCTATTGGGCAAAGTTGTGCTTCTGGATTTTGTAAAGTCCAAGAAGAATATTGTTGACCCATTGACTAAGAGTCTTTCTAGGAGTGTGGTCCTAAAATCATCGAGAGAGATGAGGCTAAGCCATAGTAGAGTTCACCGACAGCGAGAACCCAACCTACTTGATTGGGAGTTGATTTCATGAAAGAGGTTCAATGTGGTAAGAATAAGCTGGAATGGTGATACTTGTGTAGAGCATCGACCTGGATATGTTATATCATGTATGTAGTATTGTAGCTACTACCCCTTCTCTATAGTGACGATGCTCTTATGATATAACTAGGTAAGGATGAGTTTAACTCTTAATAAGTCCAAAGCATGCAGTGTGGAGGGTATACAATCCAGCTGTAGTACCCTTAGAGGACTTACCTACGTGAGAGGAACCGTGACGGTCGCAGTTGGGGGCCAGGGCTGACCCTAAAAACTCTCATGACTCAGTTATTGTGAGCATGGCCTTTAACGCTTAACCCGCTTGCTCAATAGATGGAGACTTACTATGTGTGTATTCTATCAATATCTAGTAAAAGAGGCTAGTTTCAGGCGTAATTCATTATGTCTCTCAGATGGTGATAAATTCACTATGGAAGGTTCTAGGCGTAGTCCACCGTCCCGAATTCACAGTATGATGTTGCCCGATCTCACTCGTGTTTTATGATCTGATGATTTGATTGTTATTTATTGCTGATTTGTTTTATCTTTCCTGAAACTCAAGTTTTGGGGGAGACTGTTGGATTGTTTTGAGTTGGAGAAAACTTGAGTTTCCCTCTCATTTGGCTTTAGTTTTAGTCCCACATTGGATAGGAGATGGGAGGTTGATAGTATATATACCAACTCCTCTCATGCCTATTGTTATGAGTGGTGGGCCATGGGCCACATCCCCACACGTGCGCACATGCGCTGAACCGAATCGGGTCGGACCGGGTTCGGGTGGCGCACGCCCATAGCCTGCGGACGTGAATGCTGTTTGATTCAGAGGCTTGTTGGACCTGCTACATTTTGTATTTTTGATTTTTATTCAAAACTCTATTGAGATTTCGGGTAGAGTTGGACCCGTTCAAGAGAATCAGATCTGCACGTTGTAACCATTCACGCATGATCACAGATTCTCCCAGGCAGTTACAAACTGAAAGATCTGCGAGGGCTATAAATACCCTATCTCTGCACTATCTTTTACAAAAAACAGATATCGATCTGCCTTCTTTCTCCCATAAGTTTCTTATATATATTCTGCTAAAAAATAACTGTGTTCTTGTGATCGGATTTTGCTGCTTTCTCAACGCTATTTTTCACTTACGGGCAACGAATCTCCGTCTGAGCGGAGGCCTGACTCATCGTCCTGAGTTGGGTGCTGGTGTATTACCGGGGGAGTTTTTACCGCTAGGAGATGAGGTCATTTTCAAGGTCCGGACGATCGACCAGCCATCTTTCTTCTAGGACAATGTGTCTGCACGACTACGTCACTCCAGGCCAGCCTTTTTTTTTTAATTCTGTACTTTAGTTGCATGCTTAGGACTAGTAGTTTATTAGTTTTAAAGATCTATATTTGTTGCATGTTTTAATCCAGTTAAATCTTCTTCAGTCTAGAAGAAATATTTTTGATAATTCATGCAATTAAATTTAGAGAATTATTTCATGCAATATAATTACTTGTCTGTTTCATGCAATTGACAATTTTCATGCAAGTAAAAAAAAATTGTCCCTGTAAGTAAAGATAATTATTTAAAACAATTATTTAAATCTTAAAAGAAAATTTTTGTATTCTTACAGTTTATATTTTACAAGTTCTTACCAAATTATTTAAAAGATCGTGTTTCAAATTTTTATTTATCCTTAAAAGATTTGCATTAAATTTTCATTACTAAATTGTTGTAATAAATCTTTCTAAACTATTTAGATCTTATCATAACATACTGTTGAAGTTATCCTGTTGTAAGATTTCTTAAAATCTGATATGATTTTAATCTCTTTTAATTTCTTGCATAGCAAAATCTATTTGTTCTAATTATTACAAGGTCAAATTTTCAATATAAGATCTAAGAAAATCTGAATAACTTTATTATTACAAATTTATATTTAGTAATTATTACAAGGCCAAATTCTTTTCATTGCAAACTTTATTCATTTGTTATCATTACAACATCTTATTAATTTTTCGTTACAGAAGAAAATCTTTTATAATATAATTTCAATTATTTAAATCTTGTCTTATTTAAATATATATTATAAAATTTTATTGCAAAATTTTACATGCATGCATCAATTAATTAACTGCTTCTTGCAATAAAAATTTGGCTAATTAAAATTGTTTAATTTTGTGATATTTGCTATAATGATTATTTATTCTTGCAAGTCAATTATTAATTAATTCTTGTTAGTCTATTTTTAAAATTTAATTGGAATAACCTTTTAGAAATTATTGTTGTTATAATTTCAAATTAGAAAAATTAAAAGGACAAGTTTATATCTTGTTATATCTTACTTGAATTATTTGGCACATAATTAAAAAAAAAGACTATACATTATTTTATTCTGTAAACCCTAATCTAAAAGCTACCAATATATACTAAATTCTGACATTATCAAAATAATTTTGAAATATAGAATTCAGGTAGCACATCCCGTCACTATGGCCAGCCCTGATCATTCCAAATGTGTCAAACGGAGAAATTCTCTGGCACATACTTAAGAGATGGGCAAACCATATAAAGTATTAGTTAACCACTTTAGGTCTCATATCATTCATAGATGACACCATTTCTACACCTTCTCCTAAACCTTCATCTGTTAGATCTTCTCTCGTTGAAACTCCTCTTACAACTCCTTCCTCCTATATCTATTTAAAACCTGAGAAAATTGACTATCATTTTCTCCATAGGATTCTTAGTACATTCTCTGATAGTCTATACGATATTTATTATGAATATAAGAGTGCTAAAGAACTATGATAGCTCTCGAGGATGAATATGGCCTCAATGATGCTGGAATCGAAAGATTCACCTCCTCCTTCCTTCAATAAATTCATGATGACGGATAGTAAACCTATCAATGATCAACTTCATGAATTTCAAGATTATATCCGACACCTTCAATCGAAAGGAAATCAATTCTCTACCGATTACAAGGTGTCTTGTTTTATTGACAAACTCCCTCCTTCCTGATCAACCTTTGCTGGAAACCTCTGTCACAAGCAAGGTGACCTAACCCTTGTTCAAGCCCTAAAAGCGATTTGCATAGAAAATCAGTATAGGCAAAACTCTAAAATCAAGTCAAAAATGAAAGCTAAAGTGAACTTGGTAGAAGATAAGCCTAAGCATAAATTTATGAGTCCCAAGGGCAAGAAGTTCAAAAAACTCAATAATTTTCATTCTTCTCCCCATGCAAGCTCTTCTTCTTTCAGACCTTCTCAATCTTCCTCCTTTAAACCTAAAACTTTTGGCCAGAAGGCTGGTGGAAGATTCTGCTATGTCTGCGGAAGAATAAATCACATGGTGCCTCAATGTTTCAACCGGAAGAAAGAATGTAAAAGCCCAATCAAGAAGAAGTGGAGGAAATGGTGGGCACAAGGTCGACATGGTGGAACTGGACTCCAACTCCTTTAGGTTAGATTCTTCTCTTCTTATTGTCAACTCTATCACCTTCTCCTCGGACTGGTGATTAGATTCAGGAGCTAATATTCACATATATATTGATCGCTCTTGGTTTAAATCCTATCAGAAACAACGTGGATAAGCGTGAGCGTGGCAGATGACTCCACTAGAGAGATAAAGGGAACTAGATGTATTGATCTCATGACTCAGGAAAAATTCTGACTCTTCAAGGCATCCTACATGTACCCACACTTTGGAGAAATCTGATCAGCGAGTCTTCACTTCTTAAAGCTGGCTATAAGATTGTCAAGGAATCTAATAAGTTTATAATCTCTAAGTCTAATATCTTAATTGGAAAAAACTTTATTTGTGATAGCCTTTTTCGTCTCAATGTAATAAATTCTTCTGATAATAAAATTTCTATTCCTGTTACTTTGAACATTGAGTCTTGTGATATCTGGTATAGAAGATTGGGACATGTCAACTTTAATTCTATCAAGAAAATGATTAACTTGAATCTCATTCCTAAATCTTCTTTCGACACATTTTCTAGATGTGAAATCTGTGTTCAGGGTAAGAATATCCGAAAATTATTTTCTTCTATCACAAGGACATCTGAACCCCTCGAACTTATTCATAGTGATGTGTGTGACTCGAACAGAGTTCTCACTCGATGCGGTAGAAGATACTTTGTGACACTCGTTGATGACTATTCTAAATTCTGTCACACCTATCTTCTCAAATTTAAGGATGAAGTCCTCGATTGGTTTAAGGTGTATAAAGTCGAAGCTGAGAACCAACGCGAAAAGAAGATCAAAATTCTTAGATCTGATCGTGGGGGGAGTATACCTCAAATGACATGACAGAATTCTACCAAGAACATGGCATTATTCATGAAGCAACTGCTCCATACACATCTCAATCCAATGGTGTAGTTGAAAGAAAGAATAAAACACTGATGGACATGGTGAATTGCATGTTACTCAGCTCAGGTGCACTTGAAAACATTTAGAGTGAAGCTCTTCTTTCTGCCTGTTTTATACTCAATAGGGTTCTCCAAAAAGACTCCGACGTTACTCCATATGAACATTGGAAAGGGAGAACTCCGAACATTCAATTTTTCAAAGTTTGAGGCTGCCTGGCTAAGGTTTCAATACCGGAACCGAAGAAAAGGAAAATCGGTCCCAAGACTGTTGATGCTATCTTCATCAGGTATGCACTAGATAGCAATGTTAACATATTTCTAGTAGTTAATTTTGAGGTCAGTGAAATATTTAACAGCACCATCATTGAAGTTAGGGATACTGTTTACTTTGAAAACATCTTTCCTTTTAAGTCTAGAATCCCTAGTGATCCTTCTTGTACTCCTTCTATCTCTGATAGCCCTTCTTCTAGTTCTGCTCCTGTAACTGATTCTGGACCTAGAAGGAGCAAAAGAACAAGAATTCTTACATCTTTCGGTGAAGATTTCTTTACCTATCTTGTGGAAGGTGATCCTAGCAACTTCAAGGAGGCAATAGACTCTTCTGAGTCTCCTTTCGGGGAAGAAGCCATTGATAGTGAGATTAAGTCCATAATAGAGAATAACACTTTAATTCTCACTGATCTTCTTCGAGGATGCAAACTTGTAGGTTGTAAATAGATCTTCAAAAAGAAACTCTGACTTGATGGCACTATCGATAAATACAAAGCTATATTAGTTGCCAAGGGTTTCACCCAACAAAAGGGTATTGACTTCTTTGACACATATTCTCCTGTAGTCAGGATCTCCTCTATCAGAATCCTTCTAGCACTTGCATCAATTCATAACATGTTCATCTACTAAATAGATGTCAAGACTGCTTTCTTGAATGGCAATCTTGAAGAAGAGATCTATATAGACTAACTAGAAGAATTCATTGCCAAGGGACAAGAAAACAAAGTATGCAAACTTGTGAAATCATTGTATGGACATAAACAAGCACCCAAACAATGGCATCAAAAGTTTAACAGAGTTATTGCATAATTTGGATATCCATGAACATGACAAGTGCATATATTCTAAGAAATTTGGCAATAAGTATATTATCCTCTGTCTATATGTAGATGATATTCTTATCCTTGAAACTTCTCTCGATGCAATCAAAAGAGTAAAGGATTATCTTTCTCAAAATTTTGATATGAAGGATCTAGGTCCTGCTGATTGATATTGGGAATAAAAATATCCAAAATCTCTAATGGAATTTCTTTGAGTCTAACTTATATCATTGAAAGAATGCTTCATAAGTTTGATTTTTATAACTCTAAATCTATTTCAACACTGTATAATTCTTCAATTGCTTTGAAGAAGAATATGGGTGAGCCTGTGTCTCAAACTGAAATACTCTCAATTAAAAGGTTCACTTCTTTACATTTCCAACAGGACTAGACCTGACATCTCTTATGCCGTAGGTAGATTGAGTAAATATACTAGTAATCCTAGTAGAGAATACTGGAATGCACTAGAGAGAGTTTTCAGATATCTTAGAGGCACAATTGGCTATTGTATGACTTATACTAGATATCCTGATGTTATGGAAGGTTATAGTGATACCAACTGGGTCATTGATTCGAATAGTGTTAAGTGTACTACTGGATATGTATTCATGTTCGGTGGTGCTGTTGTGTCCTGTAAATTCTGCAAACAAACAGTGATTGTCAGGAGCACTATGGAGTCCGAGCTCATTGCTCTAGGCACAACTTGCTCTGAAGCTGAATGGTTAAAGGATCTTTTATCTGAATTCTCTATCATGCCTAAACCCATACTTTTAATCTCAGTTCATACTGATTCAAGATCCACCATTGAGATTCTAAAGCAAAATAATGCCAATAAGAAGATGAACAGACATATTCAAATCAGACTTAAATCTATTCAGCGCCTATTAGGCAAAGTTATGCTTCTAGACTTTGTAAAGTCCGAAAAGAATATTGTTACCCATTGACTAAGGGTCTTTCTAGGAGTGTGGTTCTAGAATCATCGAGGGAGATGGGTTTAAGCCCATAGTAGAGTTCATCAACAGCGAGAACCCAACCTACTTGATTGGGAGTTGATTCCATGAAAGAGGTTCAATGTGGTAGGAATAAGCTGGACTAGTGATACTCATGTGGTGCATATACCGGATGTGTTTATATCATGTATGTAGTATTGTAGCTACTACCCTTCTCTATGGTGACGATGCTCTTATGATACATCTAGATAAGGATGAGTTTAACTCTTAATAAGTCTAACACATGTAGTGTGGAGGGTATACTATCCAGCTGTAGTATCCTTGGAGGACTTACCTACGTGAGAGGAACCGTGATGGCCGCGGTTGGGGGCCAGGGCTAACCTTAGAAACTCTCATGAGTCAGTTATTGTGAGCATGGCCTTTAACGCTCAACCCGCTAGCTCAATAGATGGAGACTTACTGTGTGTGTATTATATCAATATCTGGTAAAAGAGGCTAGTTCCAGGCGTAGTCTACTATGCTCTCAGATAGCAATGAATTCACTAAGGAAGGTCCAGGTATAGTCCACCTGTCCCAAATTCACAGTATGATGTTGCCCGATTTCACTCGTATTTTAAAATCTAATGATTTAATTGTTATTTATTGTTGATTTGTTTTATCTTCCCTGAAACTCAAGTTTTTTTTTTTGGGGGGGGGTGTTGGATGTGTTTTAAGTTGGAGAAAACTTGAGTTTCTCTCTTATTTGGCTTTGGTTTTAGTCACACATTGGATAGGAGATAGGAAGTTGGGTAGTATATATATACTAACTCTGTTGGCCCAGAGGCCTATCACTCTATGTTTTGATGATGATTAACTCATGTAGTTATAGTTTACTAATAATCTTATATTTAAATAGTTTCAGTGATTGACCAAGATATTGGTAGGTGATTAGCTTCAACAAAGAGTTTTGAAGCTTTCATATTTTAATTCAAGAGCTCGAGCGTTAAGATCGCATCTAGTACTCGGTTGGAGTCAAGCTCGTTGGATCGCGGTAGGATCGAGTCGACTTGGAGAAGGAGTTCTACAAGAAGACCTCGGTTTGTGTTTAGTATGTTTAGATCATGGAAAGATTAGATAGTGTTGATATGCTTAAGTTTACATGCACACACAAGTTTTAAAGTATGTTGGTTTTGGTTTTTAGTTTAACCAATTTTGAATTTCATGTCAAAAACATATATATAATGTCTTTTATGTATATTAGATTCTATCCATATACAATATGCTTCAAAGTTATTTCAATATCATGGTTTTATTTTAGACAAGTTTTGGAGAAAACGGTTTTCCATTTCAAAAATCTAAGTTTTGAAAAATACCATTTTTTGTTTAAAGCCTAATTTCAATATCACAAAAACAGTTCAAATTGTTTATATTATGTGTTAAATTTTAGTCACACATATTTGTATTTCAAAGATCTTATAAGAACTTATTTTTGTGAAATTTATGTGATTTTATGGGATTTAATTGAAGATAAAAAGACAAGTTTTTTAATCCCTTAAATATAGTGACCTGGCCTTCTGCTGGTCGACTGAGACAGAAATCGGTCGACCAGTCCGGTCGATCGATGCGCACGAACGTGCACATGCCTTATAGGCTGGAGGGCCGGTCGACCGACCCGGTCAACCGCCAGAGGGTTCTGCTCTCTGGAACTGGCCCCGGTCAACCGGGCTGTCGACCGGTAGAGAGCATCTGCTCTCTATATCCAGGTCCGGTCGACCGGTGGCTCAACAGTCATAAAAATGATCGTTGGCCGGTCGACCGAGCGGTCGACCAGAAGGGCATTTCTGTCCTTTCCTGGCTACCAACGGGTTGGTTGTTTTCAAAAAGAATTTCAAGAGCAAATTTTTTCATCTTCTTAAGTGTTTTAACAATAAGTTTTCAAGAGTTTTTGAGCTTAAAGATTTTATCTTTATTTTATTTTCAAGGGTTGAAAATTTTAAAGAAAATTAGAGTATTTGGGATATTGGGTTTGATCTTCATTTCTATCTTTATCTAGCATTTTTCCCAAGAAATTTTCTTTGTGTTTTGATTTCCAAACACCTTGTATTCTCACACTTGAGCTATTATATCTATCCTATCTATAGGATCTTATTTTTTGTGAGAAAATTGGTTTGTGGTCTTTGACATCACTAAAAGTTGTAACCTTCTTTTATTTGTGGGTATTCCTCTTGTGTAGAGGTAATTGTGGAGGTTGTATTTGGTTGTGTTAGTATCCCTCTAAGTGTAGAGGTAATTGTGGTTGGTTTGGCTTTGTGCCTATCCCTCTAGTGAGAGATAATTGTTATCTGGCTAAGTGTCCATCCTTCTAAGTGTTGAGGTGATTGTTGTTGTGCCTTGCCTCTTGTGTAGAGGCTGTGTTTGTTGGAGAGAGAAATTGTGTACTCCTAGTTTGTATTACCCAAATCCTCAGTGGAGGTTCCCTGTGTGGGAAGTCCTATGTGGACGAATTAGTGAAAATCCTTATGTGTGAAAGCGGGGACGTAAAGCAGTGGCTGGAACCTTGAAACATATCTTTGTGTTTACGATTGATCTACTATCTCTTACTCTCTCTCTCTTTTATATCTTGTATTGATTCATATTGTTCATATCATATATGCTTGGTATTGTTTGTGTGCCTCACTTGTGTTGAATCAAGAGAGCTTTACATAGCACCTCAACTCTTATTTAGAGGAATTTAGAGGAGATAGTTCAGAGCCCTTCACCGGGAATTCGGCTGCATTCTTTGGTTACACCAAATATGTTGCAATTTTTTTTAATTTCGCATTATTTGTCATTAGATTGGCCATACACCTATTCACCCCCTCTAGGTGTACTTGTTGGCCCAAAGGCCTATCACTCTATTTTTGATGATGATCAACTCATGTAGTTATAGTACTAATGATCTTGTGTTTATTTAGTTTCAGATTTGTGATCAAGATCTTAGTAGGTGTGTAGCTTCAACAAAGGATTTAAAGTCAAATTTTGAAACTAGCACGGTTTGATTCAAGAGCTTATGCATCAAGACCACATCATGTACTCAAGAGGAGTCTAGCTCTATAGATCGTGTTTGGACCAAGTCAAGAAGATGTGAAGACTTCAAGTGAAGACCTTCAAGATCAAGACTTGTGTCTAGGTTTGTTTTTATAAGATTTTATTTTTAGATAAAATGTAAAGGATAGAATAGTTGGTGGATTGCTCAAGTATATCTTACACACACACACTCTTGATTTAGACATGTTTTTCATAAAAGAATTTTTATTTTGGAAAAATACAAAAGAGTTTTCTTTTTGAAAAATACCCGTTTGGTTTTTGGTATTTAAAGTTTACATGTATTTAACCAAAACCATATTTAGTGCTTAATGTCAAAAACATAGATATTTCACCATGTATGTGTAGTGGATCATATCCATACACTCTATGCTTTAAAAGAGTTTAAAATATCTTGTTTTTGTATTTAGAGAAGTTTGAAAAAACCAATTTTGAAAAAATACAGTTTTTGTTTTAAGCCAAAATTTCTAAGTTACAAAAATAGTTCAAATTGCTTGTAACATGTCTTGATTTTGCTCAAGCATGTTTGATTATCAAAGTATAATATTAAAACTATTTTTGTAGATTTTTCATGATTTTATGGGATTTTATTTGAGCCAAAATGACCAAGTTTTTGATCCCTATAATGTCCTGACCTGGTTTCTGTCGGTCGACCGGGCCGGTCAACAGACGTGCACAGAACGTTCACGCCAGGATTGCTGGAGGGCCGGTCGACCGACCCGGTCGACCGCAGAGAGCTTCTGCTCTCTGGAAAGCCCCAGTCGACCGGGCCGATCGACCGGCAGAGAGCTCTGCTCTCTGTTCCAGTGCCACGGTCGACCGGCCGGTCGACCGCTGACTCAACGGTCAGAATTTTGACCGTTGGCCGGTCGACCGGGCGGTCGACCGACAGGCCAACCTAGCTCCCAACTGCTAGTTTTTCTAGCTCTATAAATTGGGACTTTTGGGGGCTGTTTTCTACAAGATTTAGTAGAAGTTTTTGGGCTAGTTTTTCCCACTCATTTCAGTGGTTATACCCATAAGTTTTAGAGCCAATATTTCCAAATCAAAAGAGAGTTTATCAAGAGTGTTTCAAAAGAGATGTTCTTGTGTTTTTCACCATAGGTTCAATCCTTGTTTTCTCACACAACACTTGAGCTATCCATTGCTATATCTATCTATAGAGATTTGTTGTGAGAGGATTTTAGGTGATCAAAGTGTTATGATCACCAAAGTTTCATTCTTGTGCTTTGAGGAGGCGGACAGTTGTGTTCGCGGTGTTTCGAGTTCGTGTGTGAACTTGGTGTTTGAAGTGCGGCCTCGGCGAGCTTGTGGGCTTGCGGTGTGTACGGGACTAGAGAGTCCAAGAGTTCTAGTGGGAACTCCTTATAGGTGTTGCGGCATCGAGTGATCCGGTGGGATCGGTTTATAGTGAAAATTCTTCAAGTGTGAAGGCGGGGACGTAGAGCAAGTGTGCTCGAACCTCGAAACAAATCTCCCGTGTTTGCGATTGCTCACTCTCTATCTCTTACTCTTGTTTATATCTTGCATGCTTTTATTGCTTTCATCTTATATGGTTGATATATATTGTGAGCTTAATTGTTATATACTTGGGGATTGTTTGCTAACACTTGTATTCAACCAAGAGAGCCAACGCGGCACCTCAACTCTTATTTAAAGGAATCTTGAGGAGTTAGTCCATAGCCCTTCACAGGGAATTCGGCTACACTCTTGTGTTATACGTGGTGTTTAGTGTAATAAGTTTTTAATTCCGCATTTATTGACCATAAGATTAGCCATCACCTATTCACCCCCCCTCTAGGTAATTTACAATTAGTATCAGAGCCAAGTGCTCTTGATTTGGGTCTTACAATCTAGAGTTAAAGATCCTCATTTTTAGGCTAATCACAATATTTGTACACACACCATAGATTTCATGTCACCTCCCACCTTTGACATCCTTAACATCCAAACTTGGAAGGTTAAGATGTCTTTGTACCTCAAAAGCCTAGGTATTCATGTTTATTTTGCCACTACTAAAGATTCATATTGTTTAAATGGCAAAAATATTGAGGCTAATGCAAAAGCCCTAAATGTTTTAAGATCTACCCTAAATGATGTTTATTTATCTAGGGTTGCTAATCTTGACTCGGTTTTTGTAGTATGGAACACAATTCTCTCCCTTGACGAAAAGAACAATACTATGCGGGGAGCGACTCGGATGCTGGAAGTGACGCTTCTAACTTGTACTACATGGTCCAAGGGGACAACCCCCTTGAGATAACTACCGAATCCGAGGTAGATGAAGATGTTGATATATCCTATTATGAGCTTACATATTTTTGTCAACAACTTCTTGAAAAATATGAAATGCTTAGAAAAGAAAACAAGAAAATGAAAAATAAAATGGACTGCATGTTAAAAGAAAAGGACTCATTTGAAAATATTTTAAAAGAAAATGAGTCTTTTAAAACTAAGATTGCATGTTTTGAAAAAGAAAATGAAAATTTGAAAAATGAAAATGTTTCCTTAATGTCTAAATTAAATGATCTTTGTGAAGGAAACACTACTTTGAAAAATAAAATTGTTTTGGTGGAAAAACAAAAAGAAGTTGCTTTAAATGAAAACACTTCTTTAAAAAGAAAAATGATTGAAAAAGAAAAAGAAAAAGTTTCTAAAAAGAATAAGAAAAATGATTCACAATCTCACCATGCTTTACATGCCACTATTAATCAACATGAGATTAAAAATTTGAAAAATAAAATAAATTGTCTGAGTTCAACTTTGAGCACATGTGCATTTAACCATAAGAGATTGGAGTCCATGTTTTCAAAGGAACAAACTCCACATATTCATGCACATCATCCACATCATGCATATGCACACTTTACAAATCATGACCACACTCACAATCATATGCGTCCTAGAGTGTACAAATATACACATTGTGGCCGCAAAGGCCATCTAGCAAAATTTTGTTATGATAAGATAAATGTTTTAAATTTTGCTAAGAAAAATGTTTGGGTTCCATTAGATGCTAACCCCCGTGGACCCAAAAGAAAATGGGTACCAAAATCCCCACCTTGTGTTTTTGATGTAGGTGAGGGCTCTCACAAAACGTAAGAGGGATGGTGCCTTGGTGGTGGTTGCACATGGACATGATGGACATACTTTTGATGCACCGCTATCAAGGTGGTTTGGTGGGACAACCACCATGTTTTGGAGAATTAGAGCTTAGTTCTTTGGTTTGGTAACTATCTCTAAACTCCTACTTTAATTTACATGCCATTTCATATATGATATTTTTAGCATGTTCATTTGTTTTGTGCTTCATGTGGTAAATACTAGTTTAAATGTAGTTTTTATCAAAACTTGGATGTATACTTGTACAAGTAGTGAGCAACAAATTGATTCATATATGTTTGCACTTCATTGTTCATTTGTACTCACTATATGCACATGTATAGCCTAGTTTTGATGATTCTCTCATTTATACTTGTTTTGCCTATTTTCATGTTTTACTTCATGTATATGTATTTTCTATTCAAATCTAATAAATATACAGTATACCCTTGAGTCTCTTGCTTTCATGCAAATCATATCATAGATTCTTTTATGTTTGGGATATGTATGCATATTGTTAGGATTGGATAAATCATACATATACCTAGAAGTTTAGTTTTTAAAATAAATTTTCATGTTTTGTTTGATAAAATGATATTCAAGTTTTGAGCTTTATTGATTATCTTCATGAATAATGCTAATTACATGACCTTTATGCACTCACACTTTATTTGTTTATTCATGACTTTGTTTCATGATTACTTTTGAGCTTTATAGATTTTGAGTGTCACTTCTTGTGTATTTAGTATGCTTCATGAACATATATATTTGGTTTCATATTTTTGAAGGATGTTTAACTAGTTTTCAAAAATTATCTTTAACTAGTTATTATTCTTCATTTGGTAGTATTTTCACTATAAAAATATTTTCAAACTCTATTTGTGAAAACCCCTTCCGACCCGTTATGGGAGGATGGATGGGCAAGTATGTCTTGTAAGCTTAATTGAAAAATCTTTTATCTTGAGCATATAATGGGTGGAAGGTTATGAGTTATATACGTGATCTCAATTGGTATTTTCATTTTGTATATACTCATGTTTTGTTTTCTATATATGTATGCTTCATAATTTCCATAATATCAATTCTTATTGGTATTTTCATTTTCATACATATATATGATTTATTTGTAAAATAATCTTCAATTGATATCTATTGATTGCAATTAGAATCAAAATAATTTACAATAATTTTCATTTGGTATCAATATGATTCTATTTTGATTAAAATTCAAAATTTATAATGGCTATTTACAATTGGTATCTTAAAATTTGATTGATTTACAAGTGGTTTCTTTAAAATTTTTTTATATGATATCTTAAAATTTGATTACAATTGGTAAAATTTGATTACAAGATATCTCAAAATTTGTTTTATTGAGGATAATTCAAAATTTTGTTTTAATATGAAATTTTGAAAATTAAAAATGTTTTGATTTGTATTGCCTATATGCAAGGGGAGCTTAACATCTCTTCTACATATATATTCATGTTGAGTGTATCTTATATAGAGGAGCTTGACAACTCTTCTTTATGCGGTACACGTGTGTAGGGGGAGCTTCACATCTCCTCTTATGCATTGCATATTATGCGTTATGTGAATTAGGGCTTGTCATCCCTCCTTCGTGTAATGCATATATGTAGGGAAGTTAACTTAGCGTCTTCCTCTTCATGAATGTATATCGCATATATCCTTTATTGATTTGTTTAATGTCACCCTTTTATTAATTTTTGCTTTTGACAAAAAGGGGGAGGACATTTTGTTTTTACTTTAAACCCTTTGTTGATGATTGACAAAAAGGGGGAGAAGTATTTGAGAAGTATTTTGGTATATATGCATGTTTTCCTTACTTTATTCATAAAGGGGGAGAAGTATTTATGTTTATGCATATCTGTTTTGTTTTGCAAATAGGAGAAAAAGAATTTGATGTGTTTCATGCTTATTTATGTATGTTTATCTCCTTGTATTTGCATACATGTTTATGTGCTTTATTGCCATATTTATTGCTTATTGTTTTGCAAATAGGAGAAAAAGAATTTGATGTGTTTCATGCTTGTTTATGCATGTTTATCTCCTTATATTTGCATACATGTTTATGTGCTTCATTGCCATATTTATTGTTTATTGAGATGCATGAGTTAAGGGGGAGCTTCTTTGAAGCTTTACTTTAATCCATGCATATGTAACTCCATGAATTTTGTCATCATCAAAAAGGGGGAGATTGTTGGCCCAAAGGCCTATCACTCTAGTTTTGATGATGATCAACTCATGTAGTTATAGTACTAATGATCTTGTGTTTATTTAGTTTCAGATTTGTGATCAAGATCTTAGTTGGTGTGTAGCTTCAACAAAGGATTTAAAGTCAAGTTTTGAAGCTAGCACGATTTGATTCAAGAGCTTGTGCATCAAGACCACATCATGTACTCAAGAGGAGTCTAGCTCTATGGATCGTGTTTGGACCAAGTCAAGAAGATGTGAAGACTTCAAGTGAAGACCTTCAAGATCAAGAATTGTGTCTAGGTTTGTTTTTGTAAGATTTTGTTTTTAGATAAAATGTAAAAGATGGAATAGTTGGTGGATTGCTCAAGTATATCTTACACACACACACTCTTGATTTAGATATGTTTTCATAAAAGAATTTTTATTTTGAAAAAATACAAAAGAGTTTTCTTTTTAAAAAATACCCGTTTGGTTTTTGGTATTTAAAGTTTACATGTATTTAACCAAAACCATATTTAGTGCTTAATGTCAAAAACATAGATATTTCATAATGTATGTGTAGTGGATCATATCCATACACTCTATGCCTTAAAAGAGTTTAAAATATCTTATTTTCGTATTTGGAGAAGTTTTAGAAAAACCAATTTTGGAAAAATACAGTTTTTGTTTTTAGCCAAAATTTCAAGTTATAAAAATAGTTCAAATTGTTTGTAACATGTCTTGATTTTGCTCAAGCATGTTTGATTATCAAAGTATAATATTAAAACTATTTTTGTAGATTTTTCATGATTTTATGGGATATTATTTGAGCTAAAATGACCAAGTTTTTTATCCCTATAATGTCCTGACCTGGCTTCTGTCGGTCGACCGAGCTTGAAGTCGGTCGACCGGGCCAGTCGACCGACGTGCACAGAACGTGCACGCCAGGATTGCTGGAGGGCCGGTCGACCGACCCGGTCGACCGCAGAGAGCTTCTGCTCTCTGGAAAGCCCCGGTAGACCGGGCCGGTCGACCGGCAGAGAGCTCTGCTCTCTGTTCCAGTGCCACGGTCGATCGGCCGGTCGACCGCTGGCTCAATGGTCAGAATTCTGACCGTTGGCCGATGGACCGGGCGGTCGACCGACAGGCCAACCTGGCTCCCAACGACTAGTTTTTCTATCTCTATAAATTGGGACTTTTGGGGCTGTTTTCTACAAGATTTAGAAGAAGTTTTTGGGCTAGTTTTTCCCACTCATTTCAGTGGTTATATCCACAAGTTTTAGAGCTAATATTTTCAAATCAAAAGAGAGTTTATCAAGAGTGTTTCAAAAGAGATTTTCTTGTGTTTTTCACTATAGATTCAATCCTTGTTTTCTCACACAACACTTGAACTATCCATTGCTATATCTACCTATAGAGATTTGTTGTGAGAGAATTTTAGGTGATCAAAGTGTTGTGATCACCAAAGTTCCATTATTGTACTTTAAGGAGGCGGACGGTTGTGTTCGCGGTGTTTCGAGTTCGTGTGTGAACTCGGTGTTTGAGGTGCGGCCTCGGCGAGCTTGTGGGCTTGCGGTGTGTACGGGACTAGAGAGTCCAAGAGTTCTAGTGGGAACTCATTGTAGGTGTTGTGGCACCGAGTGATCCGGTGAGATCGGTTTATAGTGGAAATCCTTCAAGTGTGAAGGCGGGGACGTAGAGCAAGTGTGCTCGAACCTCGAAACAAATCTCCCGTGTTTACGATTGCTCACTCTCTATCTCTTACTCTTGTTTATATCTTGCATGCTTTTATTGCTTTCATCTTATATGCTTGATATATACTGTGAGCTTAATTGTTATATGCTTGGGGATTGTTTGCTAACACTTTATTCAACCAAGAGAGCCAACGCGGCACCTCAACTCTTATTTAGAGGAATCTTGAGGAGTTAGTCCAGAGCCCTTCACGGGGAATTCGGCTACACTCTTGTGTTATACGTGGTGTTTAGTGTAATAAGTTTTTAATTCCGCATTTATTGACCATAAGATTAACCATCACCTATTCACCCCCCTCTAGATAATTTACATTACTTTCAATTGGTATCACAGTCTACGCTCCTGATATTAGGTTTAACCACCTAGGAGTGAGATCTTGGTTAGCTAATCTATATTTGCATTTTCACACATATAGTTTATACGCTCATAGATTTCATGACCCCTCCTATGTTTGATGTTTCTAGCATCGATATATGGAAGATTAGGATGAGTATTTATTTGAAAGCCCTAGGATTGCATGTATACCTTGCTACTACTAAGAAATCCTATCTTGATAATAACAAGCTTCAAATGCCAAACTATATGGAAAAGGAATCTAGTAGAGGAGAATCCGAACAAGCTTGCTACATGGTCCAAGGGAATGAATCCCTTGAGGTAAACTCGGATATTCAACTAGATGATAGTGCTAGTTCTTCTTGTAATGATGATTATGTGAATGCCGATGCTTTGAATGAATAACTCTTTATTGTATGTGAAAACTTGATAGAAAAATATAAACTTTTGAAAAAGAAAAGTCTTAAAATAAAAGAAGAAAATAAGGATTTATTTTCAAAGCTTAACATGGCTTTGCAAGAGAGGGATGAGATTTCTAATGAAAGGGACTCATTGAAATCCAAACTTGATCTTGTTTTAAATGAAAACAAAATTTTTAAAAAATAAAAATAATTGTGATGATGTTTTTAAGAAAAATGAGGTTTTGTCCTCAAACTTGAAATTATTTAAAAGAAAATAATTCTTTAAAAAATAAAATTGCTTTAATTTCAAAGAATTGGAATATATTTCAAGTGAAAATAAATCTTTGAAAAATGATTTGTCTTCTCATGTTTATCATATTCTTAGTGTTCCATCCTCTATTAACAAACATGTTTCATGTTCCACTTCTTCTTCTACCATTGAAAATGATATATGTATGTTAAAGAAGAGCGTTGATTGTTTGGGCTCCACTTTGAGCCAATGTGCCATGAATCACACACGGTTGGAATTCATGTTTCACAAGAAACATGCTTCTCATATGCATGCACACAAACCACGGTATACACATGCTTCTCACGTTCATACACATGACACCATGTGTGCACATATGTATACTTGTACACATTGTGGACGTAAGGGCCACCTTACAAAGTTTTGTTATGATAGAGTACATAATGTAAATTTTGCAAATAAGTTTGCTTGGGTTAGGAAAGGTGCTAACCCCTATGGACCCAATAGATTATAGGTACCAAAATTCACTCCTATTTTATTTGATGTAAGTGTGGGCTCTCACTTGACGTGAGAGTAATGTTGCCTTGATGGTGGATGCATTCCGAGCTAAGATGGTAACACTTTTGGATGCATCACTTTCAAGGGGAGTTTGGTGGGAAGACCACAATGGTGTGGAGATCTAAAGATGTGTCCTAATGGTTTTGGTAACTATCTCTAACTCCGATTTAGTTTACATGTTGTTGATTTTTAGCATATTTTAGTTTTTCATGATTGTTATTAAATGCCATGATAATTAGACTTATGACATACATGTATAGGAATTGAGATACACCCATGTTCATATGGATCCATATTTTATGTTCTCACTTTAGTTTAGCTATTGTGTATATCATAGCTCTAAAACATGTGTATTTACATAATGATCATATTGGTTTTGTTTATGATCTTGCACTTCATTATTTTGATTACATGTTTAAATGTAGTTTTCATTAAAATTTGTGTAGATACTGAAAAACACCTAGAGGGGGGGTGAATAGGTGTTAGTGCTAATCTAAGAAACTAAATGCAAACTAAGTGCGCTAAATGCGGAAGCTAATGCAAATTATGCACAAACTAATACAATACAACAAGTGTAGCCGAATTCCCCTTGCGAGGCTCTGGACTAACTCCCCTTGATTCCCCTTGAAATGGGTTGAGGTGCTATGTGAAGCTCTTGTTGGATGAGTATAAGTTAGGCACACACACACAAGCAATCCAAGCAATATGAAATATGTGCACACACAATCAAGCCAAGCAATCAAGGATAAATTACAATATGAAAGATGCAAGGCAACACAAGCAATGTATATAATATGAATGCTATGAAAGTATGATGCTTGTATGAAATGATGCTTGCACAAAGTAAAGAGAGTAAGGGTTAGAGAGACAAAGGATCAAACGCTAACACAAAGATTTGTTTCGAGGTTCGAGCACCTTGCTCTACATCCCCGCCTACACCACCGTGTAGGATTTCCACTATCTCAACTCCCACCGAGGGAACCTCTACCGAAGAGGATTTCTTACAACCCAAGGAGTACCGAACTCCTCTCTCAATACAAACCACAACACCTCACACTAGAGGTGTCAACCAACAACCACACCTCTACCTAAGAGGCTTACAAACACAATCCCAATCACCTCACACTTGAGGGATCCAAACCAATACCACTCCGATCACCTCTACCGAAGAGGGATTCACAAATAAAAGGAGGGTTACAACACAAGAGGTTTACAACAACAACCTCAAACACTTCTCTTTCTCTCTTTTTCCACAAAACAAAGATCCTAATAGTTTAGGATAGAAGATATGGCTCAAGTGTGGAAACTAAGTGTTTTTGGAAACAAGCAACAAAGAAAAACTACTTGGGAAATCTCTTGTATATGATAGAAATAAAAGATCAAATCAAAATCCCAAAACCTAGTTTTCTTTGATTTCCAAAAACCAAAAACAAATAAGATGAAATCTTTTTGGCTTAAAACCCTTTTAAAAAACTCTTTTAAACACTAGAGAAAGTCTGGAATTTTTAGCTCTAAAAATCTTAGCCAAAACAATGGAGAAATGGGGTATATATAGCCCCTAGGAAAAACTAGCCGTTAGGCTGATGTGGCAGTCTGACCAACTGCCGGTCGACCGGCCCGGTCGACCGCCAACGGTCAAAAATGTGACCGTTGGGCAGCAGCGGTCGACCGGTCCGGTCGACCGAAAATTCCCGAGAGCAGAGCTCTCAACTCGGTCGACCGGTCCGGTCGACCGACTACATGTGTCGCCAGCGTGCACGATTGTGCACATCGGTCGACCGACCGGTCGACCGGTCACTTGGTGCGGTCGACCGGTCCGGTCGACCGAACTGGCCTGGCAGGCACAGTGCAGGGTCAGAAAAACAGTGTAAAATATTTTCTAAAAATCTTTTAACACTTCTAAAAAATTCACAAAATTTGTTTTATCATTTTATATTAAAACATACACCTGTGATAAAAATTTCAAGACAATATATCAACATATCAATTTATTTTTGTGTCTTGCAAAATTTATCAAAAACAAAACTTGTATTTTTATCAAACTTGATTTTTCCAAAACATGAATAGGGATATCAAAATAAGTTTGTTTAGCAAGTTAAACCATGTATGTATAACTAGAATACATCTACTATACATATAAAACATGTAAACTTGTTTTGATCAACTATTCATAAAAACCAAATATCAAATCATAAAACGTGTGTTTTGTGCACTTGAGCATATCAACTAAACTAAGCTTTACAAATGGATCTAAAAACACAAACTCTAAACTAGATACCTAAGTCTTCTTGTCGATCTTCATCTTCAAGTAGACTTGGTCCAAACTCCGTGACTCTCCAAGTGCAAAGGTATGATCTTTAAGCTTTGGCACCGGAATCACCATGATAAGCTTCTAATCATCTTGTTGAAGCTAATCATCAACTAATATCCTGTTAATGATCTGAAACTTAGAAA
This sequence comes from Agave tequilana, assembly GCA_038442645.1. Classification (NCBI taxonomy): domain Eukaryota; kingdom Viridiplantae; phylum Streptophyta; class Magnoliopsida; order Asparagales; family Asparagaceae; genus Agave; species Agave tequilana. The sequence goes on from JAVJIF010010583.1 coordinate 59,487, forward strand.
CACAAGAATATTAGTAAACATAACTACATGAGTGTTGATCATCATCAAAACTAGAGTGGAAGGCCATTGGGCCAACAATCTCCCCCTTTTTGATGATGACAAAACTCATGGAGTTATATATGCATGGATTAAAGATAAGCTTCAAGGAAGCTCCCCTTAACTCATGCATCACAATAAACATAATAGATATGCATTGAAAGCACATGATACTAAACAAAAGCATGCATCATATGTTTTATATGCATGTTTATGTTTATGCATATATTATGTTTCAATATCAAGAATATTAAGTTTTATTGGTATATAAAGTTTGCTTTGTAATTGGTTTCTAGAGCTTATTTTGTTTTGAATTTTCCATTTGGTATCTAGAACCATTTATTGTTTATGCATACGCATGTTTCATGTTTAACATTCATTGCATATATTTATTATTTATCCCTATGCATGAACTTGGTATATGCAAAAACACAATCATGCATATATAAAAAACAAAACTCAAATTCTTCTCCCCTTTTTGTCAATCATCAACAAAGGGGTAATCAAAACCATAAATAAAACGAGGGGTAAAAATCTTTCTCCCCCTTTTTGTCAATCAAAACAATGCAAACAATGTTCTCCCCCTTTTTGTCTAAAACAAAAACAAAATCAATAAGGGGTGACTACAAACATGATATCAATTAAAAATATGTCAAAGAAGCATCTTGATACCAATAAACAAGAATCAATATATGTTATATGCTATATACATTCATGAAGAGGAAGACGCTAAGTTAGCTTCCCTACACATATGCATTACATGAAGAAGGGATGACAAGCCCCAATTCACATAACACATATTATGTAATGCATAAGAGGAGATGTGAAGCTCCCCTACACACGTATATCATATAAAGAAGAGTTGTCAAGCTCCTCAATTTATAATATGCTCAACATGAATCTATATGTAAGAGAGATGTTAAGCTCTCCTTGCATATAGGAAATACAAATCAAAACTTTGAATATTTTCTTTAAACAAAATTTTGAAAATACCAATTGTAATTAAACATAACAAATTACCAATTGTAAAACAACATAACAAATTTTGAATGTCTAAACACAAATTTTGATACCAATTGTAAGAATATATTTCATTTTGATGTTGATATCATATGTTCAAAATAACAACTTTTAATCATAAAGTGTGGGAGTACAAATACCAATTGAAATACAAAATCAAATTTCTCCCCCTTTATGAAATACAACCTAAAGTCATGCATAGTCTTGATAACAATTTAAAAGTAATCAATTTAAACAAAATTGAAACTCAAGCACTAGCATAAACACAAACATATATATGTATGAAAAATAGATACCAATAGAAATTGATATACTTGGAATTTAAAGCATACATACATACAAAACATATATGAGTATACAAGAAGATCAAAATGATACCAATTGAAAGAGTTCAATGATACCAATTGACATAACAATAAGTTCAAGTGTATACATCATATTATCTACCACCCAATCATAATTCAAGTTTTAAAGATTTTCAATTTAGGGCATACATGAACATGATCTCCCATCCTACCGCCCTTAGAAGGTAGGGGTTTTCAAAGATAGATTTGAAAATGTAGTTTTGTTTGAAAATCACTACCAAAATGAAGAACACCGCAACTAGTTAAATGGAAAACTTGTTAACTAGCACGAAATCCTTCAAGCAAGGAATAAAACAAAATTGAAATTCACATGATAATCATCACTCTAACCAATAAAGCATAACTCATGAGAAACAAAACATGAGTAATAGATATGAGTGTACAAATAATATGTGAAGATCATAATCATGAAAAATATTTCATTAAGCTCAATTATTCCTTAAAACATAATTCCATCAAAAATATGAAAAATCATATAAAACTCCTTATTAATCTTCAAGGCATATGTATGTCTAATACAAGCTAAAATATACATACATATCCAAAACATAAAGAGTCCACAAGATATATGCATTAAGGCACGTGGCTCAAAAGGATGTATATGTATAAGATTAGTTTGAACTAGATAGACATATACATGAAGTTAAACATAAATACATGAAACATGAAAAACTAAATTTCATCACAACAAATTTCATTTCAAGGTATATGTATGAATTGTCAACACAATAATTATACATACATATCCCTAAACACAATTGAGTCCATATATATATATTTGCATGAAAGGCAAATGACTCAAGGGGTATACATGTATATCTTAAAGTTTGGCAATACAAACATATACATGAAGTGAAATACACAATCATAAAACACATTCAAAAATGAGAATACAAGTATAAGATGTATGAATCATCAAAACTAGACTATACTAGCACATCTAATGGGTTCAAATAAGCATTCAAGCTCAACATATATAGATTTATTTGTGGCCCACTATATGCACAAGTATATACCTAGTCTTAATGAAAACTAACACTTAAACAAATATTCAAGACATGAAGCATCAAAAACACAATATAAAAATCATCATGATAAAACTAAAACATGATTACTATGTAAATTCACATGTATTAGATTCATGATGTACATTATAGCTTAAACATAAGTGAGAACACTAAGTATGGGATCATATAAGCATGTGTGTCTCAAATACTATACATGTATGTCAAGGATCTAATAAACATGGAATGAACATACTAATCCAATGACAATAAAAACATGCTATAAACTATGAACATGAAAAGCATGTAAACAAATAATACGGAGTTAGGAATCGTTACCAAAACCTAGAAGGCAACTCTCCTTGTCTCCAAAACTTGGTGGTCCTCTCCACCATCTCTTCCCTTGAAAGTGATGCATCCAATAGATTTCCTTTAAGTCCGGAACGCATCCACTCCAAGGTGTCATCACTCTCACGTCATGTGAGAGCCCACACCTACATCAAAAATAATAGGAGGGGTGGTCTTTGGTACCCACATCTTGTTGGGTCCATGGGGTTAGTCCCTTCTCTAACCCAAACAAACTTCTTTGCTAAATTAGGAGTATGTAATCTATCATAACAAAATTTAGCAAGGTGGCCCTTACGTCCACAATGTGTACATGTGTACACATGAGCATACATGTGATGGGTGTGTCCGTGAGGAGCATGTGAATGCCGTGGAGAGTGTGCATGCATAGAAGTTGGAACTTGTTTCTTTCGAACCAAGGTTTCCAACCGTGAGTGGTTCATGGCACATTGGCTCATAGTGGAGCCCAAACAATCTACTCTCTTCTTAAGCATACAAATATCATCATTAATCTTAGAAGAAGAGGTACATGCATTAGGTAGTCTAGATGATGAGGCTACACTAGCATGACAAACATGAGCATCAATTTTATTTTGCAAAACCATATTCTTATCTAAACAAGCATTCAACTCATTTGAAATAGAAATAATTTTATTTTTCAAATCAACATTCTCTTTTAAAATAAAATCTACTTTTGAAGACAAGTTTTCATTTTTCTTCAAGAGAACATGGCAATCATTTTTATTTTTCAAAAAGTTATTTTCTTTAAGTGCAAGACCAAGTTGAGATTTTAATGAATCCCTTTCATTAGCAATCTCCTCTTTCTCTTGCAAAACAACATCAAGTCTAGAAATCAAATTTTTATTTCATTATTAATGCCTAGACTCTTCTTTTTCAACAAGTTATATTTTTCTATTAATTTTTCACAAACAATTGAAAGTTCTTCATTTAGAGCATGGGGATCAACAATATCATTACTAGAAGAACTAGCATCATCATCACTATCATCTATGTGGGGTTCCGAATGTACCTCAAGGGAGTCATTCCCTTGGACCATGAAGCATTGTGAATCGGATTCTCCACTAGATTCCTCTTCTTGGATTGGCAATTGAAGCTTGGAGGTGGTGGTTGTTGTCAACTTGTTCCACACTGCAAAAGCGGAATCAAGATTAGAAACACATAAAAGATAATCTTTAGGAAGTGTGCTTCTAATAGCCTCTAGGGCTAGTGCATTGGCCCCTATATGATTGCAATCACCAAGATAACATCTCTTGGTGGCCGCAAGGAAAACATGCAAACCTAGGGTCTTTAGGTACATGGACATCCTATACTTCCAAACATCAATGTTGGAAGGGTCAAAGCTAGGAGGGGTCATGAAGTCCATGGTAAACTATATATGAATGTGCAAACAAACAAATGCAAATGAGATTAGCAAGCAAATGGATCACTCCTAGGATGTTAAGCCTAAGTATCAGGAGCACTAGCTCTGATACCAATTGAAAAACACCTAGAGGGGGGTGAATAGGTGTTAGTGCTAATCTAAGAAACTAAATGCAAACTAAGTGCGCTAAATGCGGAAGCTAATGCAAATTATGCACAAACTAATACAATACAACAAGTGTAGCCGAATTCCCCTTGCGAGGCTCTGGACTAACTCCCCTGATTCCCCTTGAAATGGGTTGAGGTTCTATGTGAAGCTCTTGTTGGATGAGTATAAGTTAGGCACACACACACAAGCAATCCAAGCAATATGAAATATGTGCACACACAATCAAGCCAAGCAATCAAGGATAAATTACAATATGAAAGATGCAAGGCAACACAAGCAATGTATATAATATGAATGCTATGAAAGTATGATGCTTGTATGAAATGATGCTTGCACAAAGTAAAGAGAGTAAGGGTTAGAGAGACAAAGGATCAAACGCTAACACAAAGATTTGTTTCGAGGTTCGAGCACCTTGCTCTACATCCCCGCCTACACCACCGTGTAGGATTTCCACTATCTCAACTCCCACTGAGGGAACCTCTACCGAAGAGGATTTCTTACAACCCAAGGAGTACCGAACTCCTCTCTCAATACAAACCACAACACCTCACACTAGAGGTGTCAACCAACAACCACACCTCTACCTAAGAGGCTTACAAACACAATCCCAATCACCTCACACTTGAGGGATCCAAACCAATACCACTCCGATCACCTCTACCGAAGAGGGATTCACAAATAAAAGGAGGGTTACAACACAAGAGGTTTACAACAACAACCTCAAACACTTCTCTTTCTCTCTTTTTCCACAAAACAAAGATCCTAATAGTTTAGGATAGAAGATATGGCTCAAGTGTGGAAACTAAGTGTTTTGGAAACAAGCAACAAAGAAAAACTACTTGGGAAATCTCTTGTATATGATAGAAATAAAAGATCAAATCAAAATCCCAAAACCTAGTTTTCTTTGATTTTCCAAAAACCCAAAAACAAATAAGATGAAATCTTTTTGGCTTAAAACCCTTTTAAAAAACTCTTTTAAACACTAGAGAAAGTCTGGAATTTTTAGCTCTAAAAATCTTAGCCAAAACAATGGAGAAATGGGGTATATATAGCCCCTAGGAAAAACTAGCCGTTAGGCTGATGTGGCAGTCTGACCAACTGCCGGTCGACCGGCCGGTCGACCGCCAACGGTCAAAAATGTGACCGTTGGGCAGCAGCGGTCGACCGGTCCGGTCGACCGAAAATTCCCGAGAGCAGAGCTCTCAACTCGGTCGACCGGTCCGGTCGACCGACTACATGTGTCGCCAGCGTGCACGATTGTGCACATCGGTCGACCGACCGGTCGACCGGCCACTTGGTGCGGTCGACCGGTCCGGTCGACCGAACTGGCCTGGCAGGCACAGTGCAGGGTCAGAAAAACAGTGTAAAATATTTTCTAAAAATCTTTTAACACTTCTAAAAAATTCACAAAATTTGTTTATCATTTTATATTAAAACATACACCTGTGATAAAAATTTCAAGACAATATATCAACATATCAATTTATTTTTGTGTCTTGCAAAATTTATCAAAAACAAAACTTGTATTTTTATCAAACTTGATTTTTCCAAAACATGAATAGGGATATCAAAATAAGTTTGTTTAGCAAGTTAAACCATGTATGTATAACTAGAATACATCTACTATACATATAAAACATGTAAACTTGTTTTGATCAACTATTCATAAAAACCAAATATCAAATCATAAAACGTGTGTTTTGTGCACTTGAGCATATCAACTAAACTAAGCTTTACAAATGGATCTAAAAACACAAACTCTAAACTAGATACCTAAGTCTTCTTGTCGATCTTCATCTTCAAGTAGACTTGGTCCAAACTCCGTGACTCTCCAAGTGCAAAGGTATGATCTTTAAGCTTTGGCACCGGAATCACCATGATAAGCTTCTAATCATCTTGTTGAAGCTAATCATCAACTAATATCCTGTTAATGATCTGAAACTTAGAAACACAAGAATATTAGTAAACATAACTACATGAGTGTTGATCATCATCAAAACTAGAGTGGAAGGCCATTGGGCCAACAGATACTTGTGCAACTAATGAACCATATTTGATTTTTGTATGTTTGTTCTTAATTGCTCACTTGTACCCATTAAATATACTAGTATAGCCTAGTTTGATAATTAGTGCATTTTGACTTGTTTTCCTTATTTTGAACATTTTTTTAAGTGTTTAGCTTCATGTATATATTAATTTTGTTTTAAACTTTAGATATATATGTATACCCTTGTGTCACTTACTTTTCATGCAAATTCTATTATGGACTCATTTATAATTAGGATATGTATGTATACTTCTAGTTTAGACAAAACATATATATGCCTTGAAGTTAGAATTATTATGATGAAAATTAAATTTTTATGATTTCCATATTCTTTTAATTCATATTGAGCTTCATTGCCTATTTCCATGATTTTGTCGATTACATGACTCTTGCACTCACATTACTTGATGTTTTCTCATGGCTTTATTTTCATGAGCTTTATATAAATTTATAAATTTTGAGTGTCAATCATCGTGCGACTTACATGTTTCATGGAATATATTCATATTTTATTCCTTACTTGAAGGATTTCACACTAGTTTTCAAATATTATCTTCAAACTAGTCATTATTCTTCAATTGGTAGAGTTTTCAACATGTTAAACTATTTTCAAATTCTATTTTTGAAAACCCCGCCAACCAAGGGCAGTTGGATGGGCGACTATAGCTTGTATGCTCAAATTGAAAATCTATTTAAACATGTGCATGAAAAGGGATGTATTATGAGTTATACATTTGATTCTCATTGTATTTTCAATTGGTATCACAATTGATAATTTTTTTTTATACTCATATTTTATTTTCTATCTATGTATGCTTCAAACTTCAAATAGTATCAATTTCGATTGGTATTTACTTTTTCATACATATATATGTGATTTGATTGTGCTTACTATATCTTTACATCTTAAAGTATAAATTATGTTTATGTTACGCTTGATTTACTCCTTAATATCAATTATTTTTTTAATTGGTATCTTATACAAGCTTATGCATTGTTGTTATTGGTATTTCATAAAGGGGAAGAAAATTCATGTTTTATCTTTCAATTGGTATCTTTCAATCGATTTTATTTCAATTGGTATCTTACGCCCATGATGAAAAATACTTTGTTTTGATATATGCTAACATTTTCAATATTGATATCATGTTTCACTTTAAATTGGTATCTTTATTGATATGAATTATGTTTACCTAAAATAATTTGGTTTTTACTTTCAATTTGTAATAAAAATTTACAAGACATTTTTTTTGGTATCAAGTTACTTTCAATTGGTTGTTACTTTCATTTGGTATCAAGATTTTCAATATATATATTTCAATTGGTATCAAAACATACAATGTTTCATTTTCTATTGATATCAAAATTTGTAAGATATTTTTAAATTGGTATTAAGATATTTTCAATTGGTATCTTTGGTATCTTAAAATTTTGTTTACTTTCAATTGGTATCTCAAAATGTTTTGTTTATTTTCAATTGGTATCATAAATTAGTATCATAATGTTTCAATGTATACCTTTATCATAAATTGATATATTTTTCAATTGGTATCATAATGTTTTGATATGTATTGCTTTATATACAAGGAAAGCTTAACAACTTCTCTATGTATAGATTCATATTGAGTGTATCTCATATTAAGGAGCTTGACCGCTCTTCTCTATGTCTTACACGTGTGTAGAAGGAGCTTCACAACTCCTTTTTATATATTGTATATTATGCGTTATGTAATTAGGGTTCAGTCATCTCTTTTTCATGTAATGCATGTATGCAGGGGGAGCCTCTTCATGAATGTATATTGCGTATTCATCCTTCTTGTTTGATTTAACTAAAAGGGAAAAAATTTGAGTTTATTTATGCCCCTTTGTTGATGATTTGACAAAAAAAGGGAGAGGAATTTTGGAGTTTTATATATGCATGATTATTTAATTTTCTTGTTTTATATAAAATGAGGGAGAAGAATTTTGAGAGTTTTATATATGCATGTTTATGTTATTTATATGCACGTTTATTTTTTCAATTAGTATCAGAGCATATATGTTTTGTTTATGCATTCATTGAATATCTTTATTGTTTATTACTATGAATGAGTTATGGGGAACTTCTATGAAGCTTAACTTTAATCCATGCATATATAACTCCATGAGTTTTGTCATCATCAAAAAGGGGGAGATCGTTGGCCCAGAGGCCCATCACTCTAAGTTTTGATGATGATTAACTCATGTAGTTATAGTTTATAAATAATCTTGTATTTAAATAGTTTCAGTGATTGACCAAGATATTAGTAGGTGAGTACCTTCAACAAAGGAGTTTTGGAGCTTTCACATGTTGATTCAAGAGCTCGAGCGTCAAGATCACATCTAGTACTCGGTTGGAGTCAAGCTCGTTGGATCGCGGTTGGATCGAGTCAACTTAGAGAAGGAGTTCTAAAAGAAGACCTGGTTTGTTTTTAGTATGTTTAGATCATTGTAAAGATTAGATAGTGTTGATATGCTCAAGTTCACATACACACACAAGTTTTAAAGTTTATTGGTTTTGGTTTTTAGTTTAACCTGTAAGATCACCTAGAGGGGGGGGTGAATAGGTGATGGCTAATCTAATGGTCACTTATGAACAAATAATGCGGAATTAAAACTAAGTTGACCAAATTAAACCTCTTTTAATTTAAACACTTATGTATAACACAAGAGTGTTGCCGAATTCCCCTTGCGAGGCTCTGGACAAGCTCCTCTAGATTCCCTTGAATGGGTTGAGGTGCCGCGTTGGCTCTCTTGGTTGAATACTAGTGTTAACAACAATCCCAAGCAAGTATAGCAATTTAAGCACAAGGGTGTATCAAGCATATAAGAGATAAAGACTATAAAGTAATGCAAGATATAAGTGAGACAAAAAGAGTAAGAGAGCAAGAGTGAGCAATCGCAAACACAAAGGGTTTGTTTCGAGGTTCGAGCACACTTGCTCTACATCCCCGCCTTCGACACACGAAGGATTTCCACTATGCAAGATCCCCAACGGATCTCTCCTTGGTGCCGCAACACCTACAAGCTCTCGGACTCCCTTGTCCGTACACCACAAGCCCACCGGCTCAATGAAGGCGCACCTCAAACCACCGAGTTCACACAAGAACTCTACCACAAGAGCACACTTGCCCGTCTCCTCAAAATACAATGGAAATCTCTTTGGTGATCTAACACTTGATCACCAATTACAAAAGCTCACTACAACACTTTCCTATAGGATAGATATGTCTATGGATGCTCAAGTGAAGTGTGAGAAATCAAGGAAAGAAAGCTATGGTGAAAAACTCAAGAATCACTAAAACACTCTTTTGATAAAAACTCCCTTTAAGATGGGAAGTATTTGCACTCAATTTTGTGGAGAAAACTCTTCTAAAAATATCAGAAAAACTGCTCAAGAAATCTCCAAAAACTTCTACCAAAAACAGTTGACAAGACCCCCTTTATAGGCTGACAGAAAATAGAGCCGTTGGGGTTCTGTCAGAGCTACCGGTCGACCGGTCCGGTCGACCGGCAACTGTCAAAAATCCGACCGTTGCAGCCTCCGGTCGACCGGCCCGGTCGACCGACTTCCTGGAGCAGAGAGCAAACTCTCTATCGGTCGACCGGCTCGGTCGACTGATATTTCCAGAGAGCAAAAGCTCTCCTGGTCGGTCGACCGACCCGGTCGACCGGCCACTGTGCTGGCAGTGTGCACAAGGCTGTGCACATCGGTCGACCGGTCCGGTCGACCGACTTGGCCTGTCAGCCAATGTCCAGGTCTGAAAACAGGATTTAAAATCTTTTTATAAAATCCTAAAAATACATAGAAATTCTACAAAAATAGTTTTACCAATATACTATGAAGGACAAACATGCTTGCACAAAATCAAGACATGTTATAGATGTTTTGGTCTATTTTTGTAACATGAAAATATTAGCTCATAATAAAAAAACGTTTTTCTAAACAACATGTTTTTCTAAAACTTATTTTTCCATAACTTCATCAAATACAAAAACAAGATATACTTTAAAGCATAGTGTGTATGGATATGATCCACTACACAATCAAGATGAAATATCTAGTTTTGACAATAGGCTCTAAGCATGGTTTTGGATATAAGATATGTAAACTATGAAATACCAAAATCCAAGATAAATATTTTGTCACAAAGAAAAATCTTTTTCTAAATAAAAAATTCTTTTCTAAAAAGAAATCTTAAATGAAAACTTCAATCAAGAGTGTGTGTGTGATTCATACTTGAGCAATCCACCAATCTATTCTATCCTTTACATTTTAACTAAAATAAAAAATCTTATACCTAGACACAAGTCTTCAACTTCTTGAAGTCTTCCCTTGAAGGCTTCTCATCTTCTTGACTTGGTCCAAATGCAATCCACCGAGCTCATCTCTAGATGTGTTCTTGATGCATAGGCTCGTGAATCGACCGGTGCTAGCTTCCAACTTGACATTTTATCCTTTGTTGAAGCTCCACACCTACTAAGATCTTGATAAGGAATCTGTCACTAATTAAACACAAGATCATTAGTAATCATAACTTCATGAGTTGATCATCATCAAAACTAGGGTGATAGGCCTTTGGGCCAACAATCTCCCCCTTTTTGATGATGACAAAACTCATGACGTTATATATGCATGGATTAAAGTAAAGCTTCAAAGAAGCTCCCCCTTAATTCATGCATACAAAATAAATAATAAATATGATCATGAAGCACATGAATATGGATGCAAATATGGAGATGCAACAAGCATAAATCAAAATCTTTTTACTCCTATTTGCATAAATCAAAACACATATGCATAAATACAAATCTTAATTCCCCTTAAGTAAGAAGGACAAATACTTCTCCCCCTTAAGCAAGGAAATCATGCATATATATCAAAACAAAAACACAAATACTTCTCCCCCTTTTGTCAATCATCAACAAAGGGTTCAAAGTAAAATCAAATCAACAAATTTTCTCCCCCTTTATGTCAAAAATAAAGAAGTCAAAGAGGGGCAATACAAATCAAAAATTTTGAATTTTTCTCATCAAAACAAAATCATTAATTCTATTTTATCAAAACAAATTTTGAATTTTCTCTTTGATATCAAATAAAAAATATTGATACCATTTTAAAATCTAATGCATAAGCTTGAAAAATAAGATTTGAATTAAGCTTAGCATTAACAACACATGAAGAATTCGAACTAGTTAAATGAGAGTGTTTAACAACTAGTACGAAATCCTTCTATCAAGGAATAAATCTAAGGATTTTCATGAAATAGCAATGAAACACAAAACACTCAAACACTCTAATCTATAAAGTCCAAATAGTTTCAAAAGAAGTGAGTGTACTAATGTTATGTGAAACATGTCATCATGAAAATGGCAATAAGGTACAATATTCCTTAGAAAATCATAAACATCAAAATCATCTCACATTTTTTTTATTAAATCATTGAAAACAAAATCTATATGTCAAGATATATGTATGTTTTGACAATACATGAAATATACATACATATCTCTTAAACTCAGGTGAGTCTATATGAATGGATTTGCATTAAAAGCAAAAGACTCAAGAGTTATACATGTATATTTAAGGTTTGGCAAAATACACATATACATGAAATAAAAGGCACATGATCATAAATCAAATCCAAAAGGTGAACATAAGTTTAAATATGTATGAATCATCAAGACTAAGCAATACAAGTACATTTCAAGGGTTCAAATAAGCATTTAAGCACACTTACTAATAGATCTTTTGAGGCCCATGATATGTTCAAGTATAAATCCTAGTGTTGACAAAAACTAACATATAAACTAATATTCAAATCATGAAGCATTAAATTTTAAGAAAAATTGAATCATGTGACAATCTCAAAAACTATTTGAAGAATACATAACTAGTATAAATTGTTTTTGAAAACTAGTTAAAGATCCTTCAAATATGTCAAATCATATGTTTTTCATGAATGAGACTAAGTACATAAAAATCCAAGCACTCATAGTCCATAAAGCTCATAAATATATTTTTGAATAAAAGATGAGTGTTCAAAGGTTATGTAAATAGTATTTTCATGAAAATAGAAAGTGAAGCATGAATCTCATGAAAATCTTATTTTTCATCTTAAAACAAATCATATATTTTTCATAAAGTATTTTGTATTTAGCAATGCTTTATGAAAATAGTCATCAAGCTCAAAAAGATCATAAATCACATTTTGTTGTACAAATGAAAAACATGAAAAATCATTTTTTATTATTATTTATTTAAAATACTAATCTTCATGGTATATGTATGATATATCCAATTCTAACAATATGCATACATATCCCAAATATGAAAAGAGTCCAATATATATTGCATGAAGGCAAATGACTCAAGGGGTATACATGTATATTTATTAGATTTGAATTAAACACACATATACATGAAGTAAGATCAAAAATAGGCATAACAAGTATAAATGACCGAATCATCAAAACTAGCCTATACACATGCATATAGTGGATACAAATGAGCATGAAGTTCAAATATGTATGAGTCAATTGTAGTTCACTATTCATATATGTATAAATACAAGTTTTGACACATTCTACATTTAAGCATGTAAATGCCACATGAAGCACAAATCAAATAAAATCATGAACATGCTATATGACATATGAAATTAAAAGCATGTACATAAAAGTAGGAGTTTAGAAATTGTTACCAACTTCAAAGCTCCAAATATGGTGGTTGTCCCACCAAAGTTCCTTGATAGTGATGCATCCCAAAAGTATGTCCATCATGTCCAAGTGCATCCACTACCAAGGCACCAATCCTCTCACGTTTTGTGAGAGCCCTCACCTACATCAAAAGCAAAAGGTGGGGGTTTTGGTACCCATATTTTCTTGGGTCCTTTGGGGTTAGCTTTATTGTAAGGAACCCAAAATCCTTTAGACATAGCAAAATATAAGTTATGCTTCTTATCAAAACAATATTTTGCTAAATGGCCTTTGCGACCACAATGTGTACAAGTGTACACCCTATCATGATGCTTATGAGTGTGATTGTGATCGTGATGTGCAACATAAGCATGAGCATGATGTGTATGTGCATGAGCATGGGGAACTTGTTTCTTTTGAAACAAAGATTCCAACTTAGAATGATTGAATGCACATGTGCTCAAATTAGAGCTCAAATTTTCTATCTTATTTTTTAAATTCTTAATCTCATTAGTTGTGGCATGTAAAGCATGGTGAGATAAAGAATCATTTTTCTTTTTCTTTTGAAAAACATTATCCTTTTCTTTTTCAACAAATTTTCTTTTTAAAGATTTATTTTCTTGAAAAACGATTTCCTTTTGTTTTTCCACCAAATCAATCTTATCCTTCAAAATAGTGTTCCCTTCACAAAGATCATTCAATTTTGAAAGTAAGGAAACATTTTCATTTTTCAAATCTTTATTTTCTTTTTCTAAACATGCAAGTTTATTTCTAAAAGAATCATTTTCTACATGCATGCAATCAATGTTCTTTTTCAAATTCTTGTTATCTTTTTCCAAGCATGCAATGTTACCTCTAAACGAGTCATGTTCTACATGCATGCAAGCAATATCCTTTTTCAAATTTTTATTTTCCTTTTTAATTATGTCATATCTCTCAAGCAATAACTGGCAAAATGAATTTAGCTCATCATATGATATAGTAGCATCCTCATCCTCGGATTCGGAAGTTACCTCAAGGGGGTTATCCCCTTGGACCATGTAGCACTTGTTGGAGGTGTCGCTTCCAACATCCGAATCGCTCCCGGCATAATATAGATCCTTTTCGCCAAGGGAGGTGATGATGTTCCAAGCTACAAAAGCCGATTCAATGTTAGAAACCCTAGATAAATAATCATCATTTAGGGTACATTTAAGAGCATGAAGGGCTTTTGCATTAGCCTCAATGTACTTGCTATTTGAACAATAATCATTATTAGTAGTAGCAAGATAAGCATGAATTCCTAAGGCCTTGAGGTACAATGACATCTTAACCTTCCAAGTTTGGATGTTAAGAATATCAAAGGTGGGTGGTGACATGAAGTCCATGGTGAGGTGTGTGTGTACAAAAATATTGTGATTAGCCTAAAAGGAGGATCTTTAACTCTAGGTTGTTAGACCCAATATCAAGAGCACTTGGCTCTGATACCAATTGTAAGATCACCTAGAGGGGGGGTGAATAGGTGATGGCTAATCTAATGGTCACTTATGAACAAATAATGCGGAATTAAAACTAAGTTGACCAAATTAAACTTCTTTTAATTTAAACACTTATGTATAACACAAGAGTGTTGCCGAATTCCCCTTGTGAGGCTCTGGACAAGCTCCTCTAGATTCCCCTTGAATGGGTTGAGGTGCCGCGTTGGCTCTCTTGGTTGAATACTAGTGTTAACAACAATCCCAAGCAAGTATAGCAATTTAAGCACAAGGGTGTATCAAGCATATAAGAGATAAAGACTATAAAGTAATGCAAGATATAAGTGAGACAAAAAGAGTAAGAGAGCAAGAGTGAGCAATCGCAAACACAAAGGGTTTGTTTCGAGGTTCGAGCACACTTGCTCTACATCCCCGCCTTCGACACACGAAGGATTTCCACTATGCAAGATCCCCAACGGATCTCTCCTTGGTGCCGCAACACCTACAAGCTCTCGGACTCCCTTGTCCGTACACCACAAGCCCACCGGCTCAATGAGGGCGCACCTCAAACCACCGAGTTCACACAAGAACTCTACCACACGAGCACACTTGCCCGTCTCCTCAAAATACAATGGAAATCTCTTTGGTGATCTAACACTTGATCACCAATTACAAAAGCTCACTACAATACTTTCCTATAGGATAGATATGTCTATGGATGCTCAAGTGAAGTGTGAGAAATCAAGGAAAGAAAGCTATGGTGAAAAACTCAAGAATCACTAAAACACTCTTTTGATAAAAACTCCCTTTAAGATGGGAAGTATTTGCACTCAATTTTGTGGAGAAAACTCTTCTAAAAGTATCAGAAAAACTGCTCAAGAAATCTCCAAAAACTTCTACCAAAAACAGTTGACAAGACCCCCTTTTATAGGCTGACAGAAAATAGAGCCGTTGGGGTTCTGTCAGAGCTACCGGTCGACCGGTCCGGTCGACCGGCAACGGTCAAAAATCCGACCGTTGCAGCCTCCGGTCGACCGGCCCGGTCGACCGACTTCCTGGAGCAGAGAGCAAACTCTCTATCGGTCGACCGGCTCGGTCGACTGATATTTCCAGAGAGCAAAAGCTCTCCTGGTCGGTCGACCGACCCGGTCGACCGGCCACTGTGCTGGCAGTGTGCACAAGGCTGTGCACATCGGTCGACCGGTCCGGTCGACCGACTTGGCCTGTCAGCCAATGTCCAGGTCTGAAAACAGGATTTAAAATCTTTTTATAAAATCCTAAAAATACATAGAAATTCTACAAAAATAGTTTTACCAATATACTATGAAGGACAAATATGCTTGCACAAAATCAAGACATGTTATAGATGTTTTGGTCTATTTTTGTAACATGAAAATATTAGCTCATAATAAAAAAACGTTTTTCTAAAACAACATGTTTTTCTAAAACTTATTTTTTCATAACTTCATCAAATACAAAAACAAGATATACTTTAAAGCATAGTGTGTATGGATATGATCCACTACACAATCAAGATGAAATATCTAGTTTTTGACAATAGGCTCTAAGCATGGTTTTGGATATAAGATATGTAAACTATGAAATACCAAAATCCAAGATAAATATTTTGTCACAAAGAAAAATCTTTTTCTAAATAAAAAATTCTTTTCTAAAAAGAAATCTTAAATGAAAACTTCAATCAAGAGTGTGTGTGTGATTCATACTTGAGCAATCCACCAATCTATTCTATCCTTTACATTTTAACTAAAATAAAAAATCTTATACCTAGACACAAGTCTTCAACTTCTTGAAGTCTTCCCTTGAAGGCTTCTCATCTTCTTGACTTGGTCCAAATGCAATCCACCGAGCTCATCTCTAGATGTGTTCTTGATGCATAGGCTCGTGAATCGACCGGTGCTAGCTTCCAACTTGACATTTTATCCTTTGTTGAAGCTCCACACCTACTAAGATCTTGATAAGGAATCTGTCACTAATTAAACACAAGATCATTAGTAATCATAACTTCATGAGTTGATCATCATCAAAACTAGGGTGATAGGCCTTTGGGCCAACATAACCGATTTTGGATTTCATGTCAAAAACAAAGATATAATATCTTTCATGTATATTGGATTCTATCCATATACAATATACTTCAAAGTCGTTTCAATATTATGTTTTTGTTTTTAGACAAGTTTTGGAGAAAACGGTTTTCCATTTCAAAAATTCAAATTTTGGAAAATACCGATTTTTGAATTTTAGTCACACATATTTGTATTTCAAAGATCTTATAAGAACTTTTTTTGTGAAATTTATGTAATTTTATGGGGTTTAATTGAAGATAAAAAGACAAGTTTTTAATCTCTTAAATATAGTGACCTGGCCTTCTGTCGGTCGACCGGTCGGTCGACCGAGGTAGAAGTCGGTCGACCGGTCCGATCGACCGATGTGCAAGAACGTGCACAGGCCTTATAGGCTGGAGGGCCGGTCAACCAACCTGGTCGATCGCTAGAGAGCTCTGCTCTCTGGAATTGGCCTTGGTCGACCGGGCGGTCGACCAGCAGAGAGCATCTGCTCTCTGTATCAAGGTCTGGTCGACCGGGCGGTCAATCGGTGGCTTAATGGTCATAAAAATGACCGTCGGCCGGTCGACCGGGCGGTTGACCGGAAGGGCATTTCTGCCCTTTCCTGGCTGCGAACGGGCAGATTTTTGGAGGGTTATAAATAGCCCCCTCTTTGGTTGTTTTCAAAAAGAATTTCAAGAGCAAATTTTTTCATCTTCTTAAGTGTTTTAGTAACAAGTTTTCAAAAGTTTTTGGGCTTAAATATTTTATCTTTATTTTATTTTCAAGTGTTGGAAAATTTAAAGAAAATTAGAGTATTTGGGATATTGGGTTTGATCTTCATTTCTATCTTTATCTAGCATTTTCCCAAGTAATTTTCTTTGTGTTTTGATTTCCAAACACCTTGTATTCTCACACTTCAGCTATCATATCTATCCTATCTATAAGATCTTATTTTTTGTGAAAAAATTGGTTTGTGGTCTTTGAGATCACCAAGAGTTGTAACCTTCTTTTATTTGTGGGTATCCCTCTTGTGTAGAGGTGATTGTGGAGGTTGTGTTTGGTTGTGTTGGTATCCCTCTAAGTGTAGAGGTGATTATGATTGGTTTGGCTTTGTGCCTATCCCTCTAGTGAGAGGTGATTGTTGTTTAGCTAAGTGCCCATCCCTCTAAGTGTAGAGGTGATTGTGGTTGTGTCTTGCCTCTTGTGTAGAGGCTGTGTTTGTTTGAGAGAGGAGTTGTGTACTCCTAATTTGTATTACCCAAATGCTCAGTGGAGGTTCCCTGTGTGGGAAGTTATGTGTGGACGATTTAGTGAAAATCCTTCTGTGCGAAGGCGGGGACATAGAGCAGTGGATCGAGCCTCGAAACATATCTTTGTGTTTGTGATTGATCCACTATCTTTTACTCTCTCTTTTATATCTTGCATTGATTCATATTGTTCATATCATATATGCTTGGTATTATTTGTGTGCCTCACTTGTGTTGAACCAAGAGAGCTTTACATAGCATCTCAACTCTTATTTAGAGGAATTTAGAGGAGATAGTTCAGAGCCCGTCACTGGGAATTCGGCTATACACTTTGGTTACACTAAGTGTGTTGCAATTTGTTTTAATTCCGCATCATTTGTCATTAGACTACACCTATTCACCCCCCTCTAGGTGTACTTTCAAACTCCTCCCATGCCTATTGTTATGAGTGTTGGGTCATGAGCCACATCCTCACACACACGCGCACACACCGAACTGAACCAGGCCGGGCTAGCTTCGGGTGGCGCATGCCCAAGACATGCGGACACGAATGCAGTTCGATTCAGAGGCTTGTTGGACCTGCTACATTTTTATTTTTGATTTTTATTTAAAATTCTGTTGAGATTTTCGGGTAGAGTTGCACCCGTTCAAGAGAATCGGATATGAACGTTGCAACCACTTGTGCATGATCACAGATTCACCCAAAATGAAAGATCTGCAGAGAGTTATAAATATCCTATCTCTGCACGTATCGTTTACAGAAAACAGATATCGATCTGCCCTCTTTCTCCCGCAAATTTCTTATATATATTCTGCTAAAAAATAATTGTGTTCTTGTGATCAGGTTTTTGCTGCTTTCTCAATGCTGTTTTTCACTTACGGGGAACAAATCTCCGTCTGAGCAGAGGCCTGACTCATCGTCCTGAATTGGGTGCTGGTGTATTACCGAGGGAGTTTTTACCGCTAGCCGAGGAGGTCATTTTCAAGGTCCGGACGAGAGACCAGCCATCTTTCTTCTAGGGTAGTGCGTCTGCACGACTACGTCACCCCAAGCCAGCCTTTTATTTTCTTTTAATTTTGTACTTTAGTTGCATGCTTAGAACAAGTAGTTTATTAGTTTTAAAGATCTATATTTGTTGCATGTTTAATCCAGTTAAATATCCTACACTCTAACCAGCAATTCTCATTTCTCCTTATCACTGGGTTACATTTGTTGATAAAGCTCTCATGTTAGTTTTTTATTTTATTTTATTTTAGTTTTTTGTGAGGGGTGAATTTTGTTGGTTATTGTTGTGTTCTGTGTAGGGATGGAATCGAATCGAATACTAATGTGTTCGTATTTGATTTGATTTAAAATCTTCGAATTCGAATATGAATTCAAATACGTGCATTAGCGTCCGAATTCGAAATCGAATTTCCTCGTTCGAATTCAAATCGAATTTGAATTTTTCTTGAATATTAAATTTTTCTTGCATTTGTGCATTTAATATTTGAATAGTTTGAAAATTATTCAATTAAGAAGTTTTTTTTTTTTTTACTTCAGCTTTATTGATAACATTGTAATTATATTTGAGAATCACACATCTCATAAGGGGGGGAAGAGAGAGAGAGAGAGAGAGAGAGAACTAAAAGAGATTGTTTGAATTAGATTTAGGGTCAGACTTGTGCCTAGCTTTTCAGCTTCACATAAATATTTTTACATAAGACCTTTATCAAAATTTAATAATTATAAAATATCACAGGGCAAAATGTAAGAATATGTATGTATGTAATATTATATTTTATAAATAGTTAAGTATATATGTATTAAACGAATAGTTCAACGAACTAACGAATCGAATATTAGAATGCTCAGATCTGATTCGTTTAAATTGTGAATAATAAAAAGTATTTGTTTACATTTAAATGAGCAACCGAATCGACTCCAATCGAATAACTAGATGAATAATTAACGTAATTATTCAGTTCGTTTCCACTCCTAATTTTTTATTACGTAAACTCTATTATGTTCGTTCATCTTTTTTTTTTTTTGTTGTTGCTGCCTAAAATAATCGTGACTACACTATTTACTTAAGAAACTATGATTATTGCAAACAATCAAATATTTTTTGTTTCTGTTCTTCATAATCTTCAATGCTTGTCGTGCTGCCGTTGAAATCTTTTTCTTGCTAATTTTTAGACTCTATTATATTTATTTTCCCTTGCCATTCTTTTTAATTAGTATTTTGCTTTTTCCTATTTTTATTTAAGGCAAAAGGTGAGACATCTTGACATTTATCAATTTTGTTATTGTTTGTGGTAAAATCCTGACTCCGTCCTTTTACTGCAATTTGTGATATGTTAGTCTAAAGAGAAAATTTAAAACCAAAGTCTAACTAAAGTAGATTATTGCAGCGATGTTGGATCACATACTTTTCAAATTGTCCCTGGATTTACATTTTTTTACACCCTTAATGTGTTGAAATTACAATTTCTAATATTCTCGGGCGTGTTTGTTAGGCTTGAAAAGAGCTAGGCTGGGAAAGTGAAGCAGGCCTTACAGTCAGGTTTTACAAAATGTGTTTGGTTGAGTTTTTAAGAGAAGTCTCTCAAAAGCTAATTATTAGGCGGGCCGGCGCCAAAACCCTCCTCATTTGACTCTCAACATTTTCAGATTGATATGAGCTGAAAATACATGAATTCTTACTATTCACGGCATTAATGAAAATTCAGGAGGCTCACTTGTTTTTCTCATTTTACTCGTCATCAATTAATTGCCAAATGTCATCCACACACATACTCATCGCACAAGAATCAGGGACAAGATGAGGTCATAGGTCCACAATTAATAAAAAAATAAATAAATAGAAAGTAAGTAAACTTTGATATGCTGGCACTTTAAAGGAGAAATATAAGAAATCTGAATAGATCAGTATTTTAACCACTTACTGCAGTATTTTTCAAAGATTAACTAGATAGCATAATTATCTTACAATCTTTAGATGATGTATGAACATGTTTCAATTACAAGTTAGCTCTCAAAATTAGATAAATTAAATTCGTCCTTCTGCAAAAACAAACTAAAAAAAAACTAATATACTTTATTATATCATTCATGATTTGCAAACCAATAAACATACATATCCAATAAGTTAGTTTGTCGCTCATATATATTCTTTTTCTCAATGTTTTGCTCCTCAAATTTCTATTTTCTTAACAATGAGAACTACGATATGTATATGTGTGTGTGATAGAAAAACAAGAAATGCTAATTTTCTCAATAGTACGCAGACTAGAAATTAGCTGGAGAAGAAAAGATAAAAGAGGAAGAAACAAAAAATAGCCTGTACATTCATTCAACAACAAAATACACATAAATTCATTCAACTCAATGAAAATTGGGAACCAATAAGCATACCAAAAATAATTTGCCCGAGCAAACAAACAGATATGTTCATTTCAATTTTTCGAGATAGACAGACTTGTGTCCTTTCAAAAAGATTTGAGGTCGAATCTTTCCCACTCAAATATCAACTTCAGACATTCGAATATAAGATATCTATATTATTTCAAGTATCTATGAACCAGAAATCAAGTGTTTTGAATATTTTTTGTCCATGCATCAAGTAAGGAAAAAAACGGTCGGACTAAATAGTGAGTTGGTTAGTTTTAACGGTGTAGAACATTTGAAACCTAACAAAAATTGATTTGCAGGGATTTTTAAACGTTTAGATCATAATCAAATGGCCGGATCGAGAATTTGTACATATAAAGACATAGATCTAACCAACTAACTACTTTTGGCCGTCTATTTTGCGCCGCTTGATGGATGGACAAAAGTATTCAAAATACTTGATTTTTGGTTTATAAATCCTTGAAATAATATAGATCAACTTCAATAGAGTGAATATTGTATTCGAACGTTAGAAGGTGTATTTGACTTGAAAAGATTTGAGCTTAAATCCTCTTGGAAGGACACAAGTCTTCTCTCCAATTGTTCATACTTGTACAAAACTCCAAAATTCTTGTGGATATTTTCAGTAAAAACAACATCACTAATAACATTTCACTACAAAAACAAATCAAAAGAAACTAATTACCAAATAACACAAAATCAGTGATACCACACCTGAACAGAGCACTGTGCTCCAGTAAACTAACAAATTTCAACATTCAACAGGCTCAAGTGCAAGACAATGTGACAAGAAGTCTGAGTTCAGCAATCTTGTTGCAACTATTATCTTGCATGGTTGCTATACAACCTGATGGCACCTAACAAATACACAATACAACCAAATATAAAGCACTCATTCAACTTGTTGGCACACACGACAGCAGATCACAAGCCCATAAGCCAAATCAATAAATTTTATTCAAAAAGAAAAGCAGATAGTGCAATTATATTCGAAAAATTTATTCAATTTGCTGATAGTGGAACTTTAACTCAAGAAAATGTAATAATTAAAATCAGAAAAAGAAAAAAAAAAGTTTTGGAGATTCAGAGGTTACAAAATTTCATAGCTGGAAGTCTATATCATCCTTGAGGATCTGAATCGGCAGAACTCTGGATCACCGTCTCACGCCCGCTAATGGCACCATTAAAACTTGCAAGGAAGAAGGATCCCTGTACTAATGCTGCAGTGAGCCTATCCAGCGCTAAGTATTCCAGGTGCTGATGTAGAACCTGACACATCATCATTCCAATTTCCAACAAAGAAGCCCGAAGATTTGATGCCTCCATATGGAAGGACCTCATTGATATGGATGTTAAGTCCAGATCAACTTTGGCCCTGAAATCATAAGCAGTTTATGAGCTAAGATGATCCACCAGAAATTCCATTTTCATGACTAAAGTTTTTTCTCCAATATAATATTTTGAAAACTCAATATTAGTCTGATCCTGATTAATTTAAACATCCTTCAACATTTATATACCTCATGGTAATTAGTGATGCTAATATAAATTGATTCCCGCCTATTCGTGTTATAGAATAAAAATTGGTTTACGAATTTTTCAAGCACTGTGGAGGGGCTGGCTGTTTGGCACTTCAAAAATGCCCTCCCAGTACTTTCATAACTTGTGAAGCACTACTGTAACACTTAAATCTTGCAAAAAAGTTTATTTCACATTCGAGAGGAATTTTCAAGCGTTCTCCTAACAAAGAAATGAACAAGAACTGCATATCAAATGTCAATTAGACTTAATAACTAGATGTCTACAAGTTGAGTCAAATTTTTGAGGATTGCTTCCTTATAGGCCCCTTTACCGGCTAAATTGGCTCGGTCCACTGGTATCACCATTTTTCGCTAAATATCTCACTGGGACTGCCACCCACATAACAGCAGGTTGATGGACTGAATTGGCTGACATTAAATTGGTGACATATCAAACACACTTTTATTTCATTATTCATTTTCCAGGACTTCTTTGCTTAGAACTAATTGCCACATTAGTTGATACCTGACAGAATTCATGGGGATTGCACAAAACAAAGTTGTAGCATGTCCAAGCTTCTTCAAAACAATTTTCGGAAGTTCTAAAATTAACATTATCCCATTTATTTATCACTCCAGGAGCAGCTGCAGATTTTTTAAATACAGCTCAAAAATATAAGGCCAAGTTTTTTTTTAACTTTTTTTTTTTGAAGTACAGAATAGAACTGTAGGGGTAAATTTTCAGAAGAAATTTATCTATACTTCAAATTGTAACCTGGATCTAAGAGAGAGTAGAAAAACAATTGCAAAGACTCAGATTTTACGTGAAAACCCGATTTGGGGAAAAAACCACAGGGGGGGGGGGAGAATTCACTTTTTTTCAGAGGATTACAGTGGATTCTTTAGAGAACAACTCTCTTCTTTTAGCTAGATCTCTCTAGTCCAAAGAATTATGTATGCCGTCATTGTCCCCTCTAAATATCTTATATACCCGAGGGTTCTGTTGACGGTGCGAGTCATGCGAGATTCAATAACACCACGACCTTCACGTTGTGGTCTTTCGTAATAGCCTGGATTGTACTCTTGATTGTGTGAGTGATATCTGCTGCTTTCTGTAACTGCTCACGTCGAAATAGGGATCGTGAACCATATTTGAAATATGCAATGACCTGGTGGCGTAACGAACTCCATAAATATAAGCGGGATTTGATGGAGTCTGTTAGAGAGGTTGTCTTGCTCAAGTCAGAAGAACTGACTTGATGAGGAATACCCTCGGGAGAGTTAATTTCCTCGGGAGAGGAGAATGGCTTGGACGTTGCTCTTGCTCGAAGATTTTCCTTGCGAGTGTCTTCGGGAACTTTTGACGGCGAAGGCCACATGTCTTAATCCTGATGTGGGTCAGATTTTGACCACTACAGATGCCCCTACGCTTCCTCTTTCTCTCGACTTCAAAGGGGAAGAGTGGAGCGGAAATGAGTATCTCCTGGCTCGAAAAGTTGAGGCGTCACTTGTAATATGAAAAGTCTTGGTCAATGCTTCTTAGTGCTCTGGGCTTTTTTTGAAAACTGGTGAAGACAACTGGGTAATTAATGACTCAAATCTTGACTTATAATGGAGAAGATCGTGTGACAGAATTGAATCAAATCAGGTTGATCTGACATGCCAGACAATTCGGGATTCAAAACTGTCTCTACAGATGTTAAGGTTTTTGAATTCGAGGTGGTTCAGCTTTTGCGTCTATAAATAAAAGTTTTTGGAACAGAGAGGATGGAAGTTGTTCTTTCTTGCTTCTGAACGGTGATGGAATTAGGACCCAACTTCAGAAGGCTCTCCTTTGCCCCCTGATATTTCTTGCTCTGGTGGATTGAGTTGTTCTTTCTTCGCTCGATGAAAGAAGACGGAGAGGATGCCAATGACGAAGACGGTGGTTGCGTTGTATCGGCCCCCTTGCCATGCAATTTCGGCTCTCGTGATGACCTGGTCACGAAATTTCAGTTCTCGTGACAAGGTCTCGCCGCCGGGGAGGAATAGATTGACCTCAAGCACTGACATGATTTGCTCAAACATATCTTCTCCTGGTGGCGGGTGCGGACGGAGTGAAGTTTTGCTCGGGTGGCAACAGTGTTGAATACTGATTCCATCACCGTTATTCACTTTTTGAACTCTTCGCTCCGGGCTAAGTCCCATGGTCCTCGCACTCGGACTCTTTTCTTAAGGTGAGATCTGGGAAGGAAGCACAGGTGTATGACCTGGGATGATGAGGCACCCCTTCCTAGACACCTGTTCGGGATGGAGAGACCGTGATGTGATGTCATCACGTTTTTGTATGTCGTGAACGGGATAGTCTGGCTGCCTTAGTGGCGTGCTCTACTCGGAGAGAAAGAGGGTCCTTCATTTAGGAATCTCATATTTTTGTGCAGAAACCTCCTTAAGCTTTCCTCGGGGCTGTGGTTGGTGGCGTGTGCAATAGAATCGCGTTTGTATGAAGCATTCCCCGATTTGATGGATCTTTGTTTGCTTCAGCATCACGATTTTTGGCGAGTCTTAAGTATGGACATGCTCAACTGTATTTCTTTTTCAAAAAAGTTACAATAAACATGTAATAGCCCCGTATTACTCTTGTAAGATGTAACTGAGTGTGTAATTTAATAGACATGATTGGCAAAATTTGTAATGAAAGCGATTCTGGAATGAAAATGGAGATATGTGTTTAGATCTTGCCTTATCTGTCGTTGTTTGTATTGTTTCGAGGTGTATGTATGCTCGGGGAAACGATTTCAATTTTCAAAATGTCAAGGGATAACTGCGTGTAGTCTCTGAGTGGTGATTTATCCCATAGTGGCGTCTGTATGTCTTGCCTTCAGAAAATCATTGGACGTATGACCTCGCGAGATCGGTACATTGAGGGGATAATCCAAACAAGGAAACTCTCATGAATATACCTGATACCGCGCATGATCATAGTCTGGTAGCACCGGCAGGAAAGTCAATCTGAGGTGGGGAAAATCCCAATAACAGATTGGATGCATCTGTTCCGAATAGGGGGCCCTACCCGGTCGACGATCCGGTACCTCCAACGTGGGAACATGCCCAACAACGAAGTTGTCCTCTCATGCGGGGGTTTCCCGTCGACGGAACTGTCTCCCGAGTGGGAAAAATTCCACAATTGAATATGCATGTATATATTCATCCGCTCATAGGTTTAGATGAGGGGAGCCCGTAGGCTTGCCTGCTCATAGTGGGAGAAATCTCATTAGCAGAACAGACTGGGGGGAAATCCTTACGGCAGAGTGGGGAACTCCGAGTAGGGAAAATCTCACAACAGAGAGTTTTAACTCCAGTAGGACGTCGAGAAAGGCCCGCAGGCAAGTGCGAGTTCAGACACCACGCTATGGATACCGAGTGGGGGAAATACCATCTTGGTGCGTGTTTCGATGCCGCGTTATGGAGCGGGTTCTGACACTGCGTTATGGAGACCGAGGGGCAAAATCCCATCTCGATGCGAGTTCCAACGCCGCGTTATGGAGCGGTTTCCGACGCTGCGTCATGGAGACCGAGTAGGAGAAATCCCATCTCGGTGCGGGTTCCGACATCACGCTTGGATACTGAAGGTTGGGACCGCCTCCGAATGGGAGCACATCCCATCCTTGAGGGGTTTTCTTGGCAGCCTCCGAGTGGGGGAAATCCCATTTCGGGGCATGTGGCTGGATGTATGTCGGTGTTTGTTTTAACACTTTCATGCAGAGGCTTATCACATTTAGGAGTGTATAGACGTGATCCTCCGAGTAAGGACATATCCGATGAGTGGAAGACCACGAATCAGCCTCCAGGCGGGGGGAAATCCGATCATCGGGGCGTCACGGTTGGATGGCGTTGAGATCGTCCCCGAGTAGGGCACATCCCATCATCAGAGGCTTATCATGGTTGCCTCTGAATGGGAAAAACCCCATCATCAGGGCGCATGCTGGATGACTGTATCTACAAAATGTAAAGCATGGAGCAGTATTTATTTAAAATGCAATACAATGAGAGGGTTAGGAAGGGTGTACACCGTCTAAAAGGGAGTCTCGCAGTTCAATCGATCGCTCGATATTGAGCGATCGTGTTCTGCTCTTGGGAAGGCAGGGCATTCATCTTTCACGAAATTGCCTCGGGGTGAGGACATACTCCTTAGAAAGTCTTGTTGGATGAGCTCCTCTAAATATCTTCTAAGGGCCCAGCAATGGATAGTTTGGTGTCCCTTACATTCGTGAAACGAGCAGTATCCTCCGATCAGATCAGTGACAGATTGGGCTGAATCAGCTTTGGGCATCCGACCCATGGTTGATCTTTGAAGGTGTTGAAGACTTCATCAATCGGGAGTTTTAATAGAGTGAAACACTCTACTGACCTGTAGCCCCCGATTGGACTTAACGGCATTATGGAGAGAGCATGCTTCTTATAGGGAGGTTGCCCCCTATGTCGGTCAGGAACATAATCTGGAGCTTCGCGAGCAGACTATGACTTCATTCCGTCCTCGTTAGCCTTTGTTGAAGGGTTGGAGGAAGCCTTCATTGCCTCCTCTAGCTGGATGAATGGTTGTGCTTGAGAGAAAGCTTCGCTCATTTTGGCGACATTATGCTTCAGAAGTTGCTTGTATAAGGGGTGAGTGACCGGTAACCTACTGATAAACATGAGTGCAGATACTTCCTCTCTGCAATTGGAGACTTTGGCGAGCTGGCTCTGGAAGAAATTGATATAAGATTTGAGACTGTCTCCTTAGCCTCATTTTGAAGAAGAGGAGGTGATGGCTACTCTTCTTGGCTTCTTGGCGAGTAGCATATTACGTGAGGAAGACCTCGATGATCTCTGAGAAATTATGGAGAGAATGGGGTGGTAGGGAGTAGAACCACTCCTACGTTACACCTCTAAGACTAGAGGAGAAATGTAAGACACATTACCAGGTCATTCCAGGAGTAGAGCACCATCTTGTCTTGAAAGTGACGGATGTGTTGAATCGGATCACTCGCTCCAGTGTAACTATCAAAGGTGGGAGTCAAAAACTTCTTCGAAAGCTTAAACTCTTGGATGTCCTTGGAAAGCGGAAAGTCGTGGAGGCGAGTAGTCAGAACCAAGTGTTGGGGAAGCTTGGCCTCCACGATCCGCTTCTGGATCAGCTTCTCGACATGAAGATCTGGAGATGCATCGTTCTCGGGGTCGCCCTCTGCTCGCGTGGACCTGTTCTGAAGGGCGACAACTTGAGCCTGTAGCTGTTGGTTGAGCAGCTTCAATTCTTCCTGTTCGCGAAGGATATTATCGCGGTTGAGTATCATCTGCTCCAATTCGCAATCTGTTTTCTGTTGTTGTTCCTTCATTTACTCATTCATCTCTCGGAACATCTGAAACAGTTGGTCTTCATGTTATTGTGGAGGTTAGGTAAATTCTCAGAAAGAATTTATCTACACTTGTAACCTGGATCTAAGAGAGAGTAGAAGAAACAATCGCACAGACTCAGATTTTACGTGGAAACCCAATTTGGGAAAAATCACGGAGAGGGAAAGAATTTACTATTTTCAGAGGACTACAGTGGATTCTTCAGAGAACTCTCTTCTTTTACCTAGATCTCTCTAGTGCAAAAAATTATGTCAGTCGTCCTTGTCCCCTCGTTTATGTTGACGATGCGAGTCATGCGGGATTCAATAACCGCGTGATCTACATGTTGCGATCTTTCATAATAATCTGGATTGCGCTCTTAATTGCGTGAGTGATATCTGCTACTTTCTGTAACTGCTCACATTGAAATAAGGATCGCGAACCATATTTGAAATATGGAATGACCTGGTGGCGTATCGGACTCCACAAATATAGACGGGATTTGATGGAGTCTGTTACAGAGGTTGTCTTTCTCAAGTTGGGAGAACTGACTTTGGGAGGAGGAATACTCTCGGGAGAGTTAATTTTCTCGGAAGAGGAGAATGGTTTAGAGAATGTTTTGGACGCTGCTCTTACTCGGATATTTTCCTTGTGAGTGTTTTCAGGAACTTCTGAGAGGGCCACGTGTCTTGATCCTAGGGTGGATCAGATTTTGACCACTATAGATATAAAGAACTAAAAGAAGTTGACCTTTTCCAGTAAAAAAAGGTTATCATATTTGACCATCTCAACGTCAGGTTATGGTGTGCTCGCACCAACTTTTCCTTTCTCTCTCAATTTTTTAATAATAGGAAATTGCATGACATGGAAACACAAAGTGCAGATATTGTGTCAAGTCCAAAATTGAGTAAATGATATAATTTTGCTTAAAAAATGGAAATTTTAATTGCATTTTACATGAAAAGAAAACAAAGTAATGACTTGCACCATTCAATCAAGGTTTGACAAATAATGATGAAAAGCAAAGAAGAGTTTGTTACCTCTAAAAACAGGTGACAGCTACCAGCCCTTTGTTGTATGAGAAACTGAAGGCACAGCAGCAGTCCCATAGTAATAGCTGTCAAAATTGGTTAGAGATTGGAAACAGATTCACTACAACCTACTGAAGACTCGAGTCTTAACTTAGGATCTGGTACTGTCTCAACTTCTTATGAAGCTCAGTAGCCTCTTCTATCAATCCAGAGGCAGCCACTGCTTTGACTAGAGAGTCATAAATTGCTTTACTGGGTCTACCGCTACTCGACATCATCAAATCCAAAATTTCAATAGCAGTTTCAACCTCCTTATGCCTGCAAAGTGCCTGGATCACTAAGCAAAAAGTAATGCCTCTAATCCTGCAATTCATCTTGTACATCTCCTTCAACATCTCCACTGCCTCCTCCACCATATCCTTCTTGCAAAAGCCCATGACCAACGAACCACATAAGTGATTTCATCTGGACTGATTCCATCTCCGACCATTTCATCAAATAAAATCACTGCTTTCTTAACATCACCCTTCTTTGCTAAGGCATCAATCAGGGTATTATAAGTGATTACAACCAAAGGGAACCCGTTGCTCCTCATATAATAAAGTAGATTAAGAGCTTCCTCGGTCATGTTCTCTTTACACATTGCCCCAAGGAGTGTATTGTAAGTGACTATATCAGGTGAACAGCCTTCAGATACCATCTTATACAAGAAATCAATTGCTCGATCCAAAAGTTGGAACTTGCACAAGTTATTGATCAAGATGTTATATGTCACCACTGTAGGAGTATAAGCACCCTGGCTCATTAGTGAAAGAATATCTTCAGCTTCAGACCACTTCCCCTTGCTGCAGAGACAGTGGAGTAAAGTATTGTATGTGACAGCATTCGGCTCCAACCCGTGTTTAAGAAGACTTGGAATAACAATGGTTGCATCCTCACAGTTTCCCTCTTTACATATCACATTGATGAGAGAGTTAAAGGTCACAATATCAGGATGGCATCCTTCTAGGGACAACTCTTCCAAAGCATCCAGAGCCTTCCAGATGCCACAATACTTGCATATAAGCTCGAGAAGAATAGTGTTACAAATTACATAGGGCGGACACCCTTTTTGCAACTGGTCTTTCCAAAATTGAACTGCCTCATCATATTTTCGCTGATCACACATACCACGAATCAAAGTATTAAACGTGATCACATCAGGAGGGCAACCCCCAAAGCTCATGTCTTCCAAAACCTGAATTGCGGAACTAAGCTGTCCTCTTCTACAAAGGCCCCCAATCAGTTTGTTATACGTGATGATATCTGGGATGCCCCCCGACATAACCATCACTCGATGAATGCGGCTAGCCTTCTCCGTTTTATCAGCATTAACGAGCCCACGAATTAGGTTCACGCAAGATGTGAAGTCGGGTACCTGGCCCAATCGCGCCATGACATCAATCAAATTGGCAGCTTCCATCAACTTTCCATTCTCAGCAAACTTACTGAGGATTCCATTGTTGGTTTCCTCATCATAATCGACAAAGTACCCATCCAGAGATAATATGGTCGCGCTTGAATTTAAGGGCCTAAAAGGTTTTGAGGAATTTGAGGGCCTTGCCGGTTTTGAGTGGCGGGAGGTCATGGTCTTGACAAAATTATCATTAGCTCTCTTTCCATTAAATACTACATCTGCTGAGCCACTTCTCTGTTGCAATCTATAACTCGTTGCACTATCATGATTGCTCGGATATTCTATATGAACCGCAGGGATTCTTGTTTGCGGGCGCGAACTATTAGAGGAATGAGGGACTGAGTAACAATGGCCATCGCCAATTACTCGCTGCGTTAAAGCCATGACGTGCAAATCTTCCTTCCCACAAACAGAAAAATCTGAAAAAAATTTGAATCTTATTATGAAAGAAATGTCAAAAGATACTCAATGCAGTCAAACTGCTCTTGGAAAATGTGGAAATAAGATAATGAATGCACACAAATTGGATCAATTATTTCCAATAAGAACCATAATATTTACGGGAGAAAATAACTAGACAGATCAGTGAAAAAAAAAAAAAGCAAAATACAGGCCTACAAATTTCAACTGAAGAAAGATCGAAATAAGTTCTGATTCGAGAATACTCGTAAATTGAATAGTTTATTTTGAGGACTATATTCAACATCTAACCATTTTTCTTCCAATTAGTAACAGTTTTTTCGCAATAAATGCAAACTACATTTAACCAATTAGAATCAGCTCGAAAGGTCCAAACTTTGCCTGAAATAATTAAAACTAACTGGAAATTTGAGCAAAATATATGGAAAACAAATTCAAACAGCGGGTTTAAGACACAGGGTTTAACTAAAAATTAAACATTTCGAATTGATTTTACGATTAGGGCGTAAAGAGAGAAGCAATAAAAATTTTAGGAGGGAATCTTACAGATGGTTTTAGCTGATGAAGTTGAAAGAAACAAAAAGCCTCTTCTTCTTCCTCTTCGTGCTTTTTTGGCGTCCGGCGAATTCGAGAGGGAGCGGACTAGGGTTTTTCGAAATGACACGTCAGCATTCTTTGGGCGGTAATCACGAAGTATGGTGGCCCTGATCTGATCTGGGCGCCCCGCGTTTGCCACGTGTGATACGATTTCTGAAAAAAATAAAAGGCATATGGGCCCACGCTTTACGTAGTAGTGTTTGGTGGCGAGCAAGAATCGGGTGCATTTATAGCTATTCAGAATGGGTGGAGATTATGGAACGCGGTGTCGGGCCCTGATTGGGTCCTTAGAGTGAAAGATTGTGATCATGGGCGGACCCATTAGTGGGCTGGGCCGGGCTCATTTTTTTTATATATAGGCGTAAACCTAATTTTTATTTTTGTTCTT
This sequence comes from Agave tequilana, assembly GCA_038442645.1. Classification (NCBI taxonomy): domain Eukaryota; kingdom Viridiplantae; phylum Streptophyta; class Magnoliopsida; order Asparagales; family Asparagaceae; genus Agave; species Agave tequilana. The sequence goes on from JAVJIF010010583.1 coordinate 91,495, forward strand.
TTTTATATATTGTGTTAAACCCCTTTCTATATTGGTTTTTTTTAGCAAATTTATTCTTAGTTCCACTCCTGATTTAGTGGAGAATACTGTTTTATTCTTTTGATAAATTCCTATAATTCATAAGTATATGTTATAAAAAATTGCAGTCCACCCCAAAAAAAATTTCTGGTTCCGCCCCTGATTGTGATGATCTTTTGCGATGTGAGCTGTCTATCATGAGCAGCTCAGAGCAAGAGAGAAGAAAATACGTTTTGTGATGAGGCCCAAAATTTTTATTTTCTTTTCTCTTTCGCTCCGGGCCATCCATCAGTTCACACCCACAAAATACGTTTTCTTTTCTCTCTCGCTTCGCAGCTGATGGACAGCCCACAACGTGAAATACATTACTTGATTCTTCACGTGAAGGAGCCAACCCAAACCCTCCGGTTTGTATCCTGCACAGAACCTACTCAATGATTTGCCTCTTTGAGACGACACACAAAATATGTAAGGCAATTTTGTTTGTGCCTGTATTACAACGGTTATGTGATTTTGTGGCATTATGCATAGATCTAAACAAAAGCGATCACAATTTTTGTAATTGAAGCAAGGGGCTGGTTGGATTCAAGGAAGTGGGCGGAGTGAGGAAGTGGGAAGTAGGAATTTTTTCCCTTTGAAAAATGTGAATTTGTGCGTATTTTTTTCCGGTATTTGGTTGGTAGTTGAGAAGTAGAAGTGAAAAAGTATATTGTCTTTTCCGGTATTTGGTTAATAATGTTGAAGTGGAGTTGACCATAAAGTTGATCGTAAAATAACATAAAAATAAAAATTAGACTGTAATTAAAATGCAAGTGAGATTTATATGACCACAATATTAACTGTTTTAAGTTACAACTTATTACAAATGAGATTTACATGACCACAAAATTAACTGTAGCACCCTGAAATGAGGAAATGGTTGTGTAAAAAGGAAAAGGGAAAAGAGAAAAGGAAAAATTTTTTCTTATTTTTCTTTTCAGTGTTTGGATGAATAGCAAAAGTGAAAATGACACTTCAACACTTCCTCACTTCCCTCATCTTCCTTGAATCCAAACAACCCAATGTATATGCTTTATGTGTTTACCTTTTTTAATAATCTTTTATCATTTAATAACACATGATACACACACATAGAGAGAGAGAGAGACTTGTGTCCTTCCAAAAAGATTTGACCCCGAATCCTTCCCACTCAAATTCAACCCTCCGACATTCGAATACAAGATCCACTCCGTTGAAGTTGATCTATATTATTTCAAGTATCTATAAACCAAAAATCAAGTATTTTGAATATTTTTTGCTCATCCATCAAGTGGCGCAGAATGGACGGCCGAAAGTAGTGAGTTGGTTAGATCTATATCTTTAGACATACAAATTCTTGATCCGGTCATTTCTTATGATCTAAACTTTTAAAAACCCCTACAAACTAATTTTTGTTAGGTTTCAAATGTTCAACACCATTAAACTAACCAACTCATTATTTAGGTCGTATGTTTTTTCCCTACTTGATGCATGGGCAAAAAGTATTCAAACCGCTTATTTTTGATTTATAGATACTTGAAATAATATAGATCAACTTCAACGAGGTGGATCTTGTATTCGAATGTCAGAGGATTGAATTTGTGTAGAAAAGATTCGCGTTCAAATCCTTTTAGAAGGACACAAATCTCTCTCTACACACACACACATATATGTATATGTATATGTACATGTACATATGTGTGTGTACATACACACACACACACGTGTATATATATACACGTGTGTGTGTGTACATATATGTGTGTGTGTGTGTATGTAGATACACACACACACACACATATATATAGATGTATATGCATATATATATAGATGTACATGCGCGCGCGCGCGCACACACACACACACACACACACACATATATATATATTCATGTATATGTATAGATAGATATGTGTGTGTGTGCGCGTATACATACACACACATACATATTCAATGTGTGTGTATATACACACACATTCAATGTTTATATACATTCAATGTAGATCCTATGTATATGTACAATGTGTGTGTGTGCGCGTGCGCGCGCACACACACATTGTATATACATAGGATATACATTGAATGTGTGTGTATTGAATATGTCTGTGTGTATATATATAGGGTAAAGTGTTCCTAGTAGGTCTCCTTAGATTACAATCTAAGGAGAAGGTTTAAAACTCCAACATCCTAAAAAATATTTCACAATCCGACCGCACATTATCAACTTCATGTCTTAAGAAGTAACATAAAAAAAATAAAGTGATTTTGGGTTCATTTACTCTATTTCCTTTTGGTTCAAATATTAACGGTTTTTTAAAAGTAGAACAAAATGGAACAATTAGATCAATAAGTAAACAAAATTCAAATCATTTGATTTTTTACATGTGTACATCTTAAAACATGAAGATGATAATGTGCGGTCAGATTGTAAAAAAAATCAAAATGTTGGGGTTTTAAGCCTCCTCCTTAGATTATAATCTAAGGAGACCTACTAGGAACACTTTACCCCTATATATATATATATATATATATATATATATATATATATATATATATATATATATATATATATATATATATATATATATATATATATAGAGAGAGAGAGAGAGAGAGAGAGAGAGAGAGAGGAATATGTACCTCAGCTGTCATCTAAGATAACTCTCTTAGATGGAGAATTAAAAACTCCAACTTGTCAAAAAAAAATCATGATCTAATTGCACAATATGAAATTCGCATCCTAAGAATTATGCTTATAAAATTTCATATGTTTTGAAGTTCGTTTGGTATGTTTCAAATGGTTGCATTTGTTATATTAGTGAAATACTATTAAATTTGCAACTATTAAAAACATGATCAAACGAACTTCAAAACACGTGATTTTTTACAAATAGACATTTTAAAACATAAATGTCATGTTGTGCGGTTGGATCATGAATTATTTTTGAGAAGTTGAAGTTTTAAGTCATTATCTAAGAGAGTTATGTTAGATGACAGCTGAAATGCATATTCCTCTCACACACACGCATAAAGAGGGAGGATAATGTATTTTAGATGCCAGCTGATAGGATCCCATCAGATGGCAGCTGATTTATCTCATTTCTCACAATTTTTTATGCAACCTTATCAAATTGTAATTCATCCCTTTAATATGTATTTACAGAAAATTACGTGTTTTGGAGTCTGTTTGATCATATATCTAATGTTTGCAAAAGTCGTATTGTTGAAAAACTGTTAAATTTTTAACCACAAGAAACACGATCAAACAGACTCCAAAATACATGATTTTTTGTAAATATACGTCTTAAGGGATAGATTACAATTTGGTAAGATTGGATAAAAAAATTATAAGAAGGGGGATGAGATGCCATCTGACAGGATCCCGTCAGATGGCATCTGATATACTTATTCCTCTCTCTCTCTCTCTCTCTCTCTCTCTCTCACACACACACACACACATATATACAAATACACACACACACATAAGAGGTAGACTTGTGTCATTCCGAAAGGATTTGAGGCCGAATCTTTCCCACTCAAATACAACCCTATGACATTTAAATGCAAGATCTATTCTGTTGAAGTTGATGTACATTATTTCATGTAACTAAAAATAAAAAAAAATGTATTTTGAATACTTTTTTTCTATTCATTAACGCAAAATGGACGGTCGAAAATAGCATATTGTTTAAATCTACATCTTTAGACTTACAAATTCTTGATCCAACCATTTCATCAAGATCTAAACACTTCAAAATTCTTACACACCAATTTTTATTAGATTTCAAATATTTTACACCGTTAAACTAAGCAATTCACTATTTCGGTTGTTTATTTTGTACCTACTTGATGGATGGGCAAAAGTATTCAAAATACATGATTTTTTATTTTTAGTTACTTGAAATAATGTAGATCAACCCCAACATAAAGCATCTTGCATTCGGATGTCGGAGGGTTGTATATGAGTGAAAAGGATTCGTCTTCGAATCCTTCCAGGCCGAATCCTTTCAGAATGACAAACACATACACATACATCCTATAATGGCGGTTGAGGTTTTCTGGCGGCTCCCCGAAGGGAGATGATCCAGGTGAACTTCTCCACAATGATGGCGGAGGTGGTTCTAACAAAGGGGGTGGATGGATCCTCGTGGTGCCCCGTGCATGGAAACCCCAGTTTAGGAAACAAAGTGCACCGAGTACACTGCATGAGCACAAGACCGCATGAGGAGTTACAACCAATGTTGGATGACAAAAAAATCCGTAAAGCTACTGCAAGGTGTGCAGGAGATGGTCCACGAGTGATTGGACGATCGATCCACACCACAATCGATATTAGGAAATGAAGATTAAATGCACGAAAATTAAACGCAACACACAAAAAGAGAGACACAAGATTTTATGTAAAAACCCTTAACTGAACAAAACCACGGGGAGGAAGAACTTCGCTATAATTCTTAAATTACAGAAATTGCAGTGTGGAGGGGATATGTGCGGATTGGAATTGAGATTTACCTTCTTGGATTTGGATTAGAACCTCCAATTGACTCCTTCCAAAATGACCTCCATTATGTTAGAGGCTCAGATCCTTTTTTACATGACTGCTTTGTTGTTTATGGAGGTACGTGAGTGCAGGCGAGATCTTCACAATCACATGATTTGCACGTTGTAACGACGGCGATCAGTGGTGCTGGTTGTTGAGATTGCATGTAAGAAATCTATCACTATCTATAACTACTCGTGCTTAGAGGCATTAGATGTTATGAACATGGAGGAGGATTAGATTGCACAACTGATGACAGAAAGTTGGGGATGATATGTCGCTGGAACTCGGATTGAGGGGTTCCAGAGTTTTCATGATGGAGAGAGGTTAGAGATGTGTGAGTGGCGAAGTCTTCAAGGATGATTTATCCTCGATACGGAGGACGAATTTTAGGAGGATCTTGAGTGATGAAAGTTGATGGATGATTGAATGATGTGAAAGTCTCGAAGGGGGTGCTCGTTTGCTTGGACACGTGTTACTATCTTGATGAGGGTCAGGATTTGACCACTACAAATGCCCCCGCGCACTTTCGCTTGTTGGAGCCTGCGAAAGTGAAGTCAGAAGAGTGGAGTTGATTAGAGATCCTTTAATGACTTGACCTCTCCCTGACATCTTTGAGCAGGAGATAATTTGGATCATAAATGTGAATCTTCTGAATGTGCTTGGAGATCGTGCAACTAGTTGACAGCTGCCGTGTCAGTCGATTAGAACCCTTGAAACTTATAACTGGTGTCTCTTCGAATCCTAAGATTATAATGACTGAGAACATATGGCAGTGGTGGTTGATATCCTGCTGATTTGATCGACCGAAAATTTTGGGACATGGACTGACTTTTCGTGAATTGGGATTTTGAATTGGAGGTTGTTTGGCTTCTCCTCCTTTATCTTTAAATAGGTAAAACCTTTAGGATGAAAATCATTTCTGTTTTCTTCTCCAAGAGGTCTTGCTTCAAAATTCTTCCTTCTCTGCTTCGCTGCCATGTCTTCCTTCTTCTTCTCTAGGAGGATATAAATAGAGAGGACAGAGATGGAGGAAATGGTTGTCGAACTCTCGCTGTTGGGAGACTAGTTTGCACAATAAGTCAGTCATTGTGATGAGCTTGTCACAACATGTCAGTTGTTATGACAGAGTTTTAGTGTCTGGGGAGATAGAGAGGACTCCAACTCAGTTTGCTCGTCTGGTCTCTGGATTGCCCGGTCCAGTTTTGATCTTGAGGCTTGGAGTCCTTCTTTCCTGATAGCATATATGAGGTATGAGTCAGGGCTGTCCTGGGCGGTTACAGAGGCGGATGTGACTCCACGGTAATCTTGCTTGTCTTGGAGTCCTCATTTTAATCGGACACTGCTGCCTCACACTGAGAAACTCCTTTCTTGTGGCGAGCAACAAGAGAGAACTATGAGGAATGTTTTTGTCAGGACATCGCTGATGAAACACTCCTTCCAGATATATGACCTCTTCCTCAGAACAAATGGTTGATAGTGTAATATGATCATTGGCTTGTGTGTCTTGTCGGAGTTTATCAGGAACTCGAGACACTATCGTGGCTTCAGAGGGCTTCCCAACAGCGTTAGGACTGGAAAGTGTGGATCTGAATTATCTGTATTCTTTTTCAAAATATAAACACAAATATATAATGGAACCCTGTATTACTTTGTTAAACGTAATCAAGCAAAATCGATGTGATGTAATCAGAATGAAAATACTTGGAATAAATACGTGTGTGTGTGTGTATATTTTTTTAGAATGAAAATGATTGTGTAGATCTTACCTGGTTTGTTTTATCGTTGGTCTGTTCAAAATAGATCATGTCTTCTCGGAATGCTAGTTTTTAACTCTGAAATGTTTGATTTGGCATTGGAATGGTTTGATAAGCTTGCGGTATTATTTTTGAGTGGGGAGGAATCCCATCGGTGGTATCTGCAAGTTTTTGGCCTTCGAGTGAGGGAAATCCTTGCAGCGGAATGAGAAATTTAGTAGGACTTTGAGTAGGAGAAATTTCACAGCAAAGTAGGGACTTCGAGTAGGGAAAATCTCACAGTAAAGAGTTTTGATTGCCCGTGGGCTGATCGAGAGGGAGCCTGTAAGCTGGAGTCTGCGTTGTGGTCTCCAAGTGAGGGAAATCCCATCAGCAAACATATAGACTTTGGATTCTTGTGGGAGGAGAATGAGCATACAAGCATGCAATGAAACATTCTAAGTAAATTGTTATATGCAACATAATAAGAATAATGAAAAGCTGCCATGAACTGAGTTAACAAGACTAGGCATACTTAGCTTCAATCACACGAGACTAGTATGTCGGTGGGATAATCCAAACAAAGAAATTATCATAGATATACCATTCGTTTCGTGTAGCCACAGACTAAGCACACATAATCTATGGTATCCTAAAATGATCAATACATGCACGCACATGCAAAAGTTATATTTAGACAATACCTAGCCTAGCGTACCCTTCTAGAATATTTTATTTCCACCTCCGGGGAGGTTGATTGGGCTTCGTCATTGTTACCTGCAAACTTGGAAAGATTCTGAAGTGGGGGTGTCACTCATCGACAGATTGAATGTGTTGACTTTGAGTGGAAGAAATTCCATCAGTAGAGCGGCGATTTGGACCACTGAGTGGGAAAAATTCCAGCAGCAGAGTTGGGCCTCTGAGTAGAAAAATCCTGCAGCGTAATCGGGTTCACAGTTGCTTTCGAGTGGGGAAATCCCATCAATGGAGCTGTGACCTTGGTACGGACCTGAAGTGGAGGAACAACCCATTAAAATTTTGGATACGTCTACTCTGAATAGGGTAAATCCCAGTAGGCGGAGTGGCAATCTGACTTGGACCTGACAGAGAGAAACTACCGAAGGGATTCATCTACCTGTGGGTCGGATAAGGAGAGTCCGTACGCTAGTGTTTGTATTTTCGAGTGAGAGAAATCCCATCAGCAGAATATCAAATAGGGGCTCTGAGAGGGGTAAATTCTTGTAACAGAGTAGGGAGTCCGAGTGGAAAACTTCACAATGGAGAATTTCACTTCTCATAGACTAGTCGAGAAGGGGCCTATAGCCAAGTCTGTGTTGCCGTCTCTGAGTGGGGGAAAATCCCATTCGCAGAGCATTCAGATACAGTCCTTTCAGTGGGAAAAATTCCATCAGCAAAAGGACTGATTCCTTGTGGAGAAAATCACATCAGTGGAGTGATTCCGCGTGGGAAAAATCTCATCAACGAAACGGGGCTCGTGATTGTCTCTAAGTGGAAAAAATCCTATCAGCGCAGTGTTGACCTTGGAATGACTACAATTAGGGGTGCCATCAGATCAGAAACATATAGGATATTGTCTTTACCATATTCGTATCCGCACCCAACCTTCGAATACGGTACAGATACAGATATTGTTGGATGTGAGAAAAATGATATCCGTATTCACTAAAATCAGATATCGGATACGAATCTGATATTAGCAGATCAGATGCAGATACTAATCGGATATGTAAAAATGGATACGGTTAAGGATAAACTAAATGAATATATTTATATTACTTTTTATCTCATCTACAACAATATAAAGTGTGATACATACTATGATATTATTGTATACATATCAATACTTTCACCGTATGCATTATCGTTCAGCTTCTATAGTAATAGATTACATGACCTTCAGTGCTAAATGCCAATTCAGATGTCACGATTGATCTCGAAATACTCAAAATATTTACAAGAATCAGATACTTTCGATCATTACCTTTTCACCAACTCAAAATATCAAAATATCAAAATATATTACCTCATTCCATTGAAGAATAGTCTTTTCCATACAGATATCATTATCAAACACCTAATTTTTGGATATCAGATCAGATACGGATTAGATACTTACTTTACTATATCTGTATTCGCACCTAACCTTCGGATACGGATATGGATATTGACGGATGTGAAAAAATGATATCCGTATCGGGGTTGGAGGCAGATTCGAATGCATATATCCGTGGATAATCTATATCCTATGGCACCCCTAACTACAATGGTTAGGAGCAAAAATATTATTTTATTCAATATTGGAATGGAATCATAGAGTTGAAGTATAGAAAGTGGTAGGGATAGGAGTACTGCCATGTCTCTTCAAAATGTGGGATCACTCAATTACTTTATATTGGGTTTTCAAGTGTTGTGACTGCATAGGCAGAGTGCTTGGCTGTTTGAATCCAGAGGTTGCTTCGTGAGTAAGGATGTACTCTTTGAGGAAGTTTTGTTGGATGAGCTCTTTCAAGTACTTTCAGAGGACCTAGCAATGGATACTCTTGTGTCCCATACTGTCATGATAGGAACAATATTCTTCTATTCCGAAGAGTGTGGAATCGTACCGGATTGACCTCGGGCACCTACCCATGTCTAGTCTTTGATGGTGTTGTAGACCTCATTGATGGGGAGTCTCAACAGAGTGAAGTGTCCCATCGGCTTATAGGTTCAGAGCAAATTTGGTGGAAGGATCGGAAGCGTTTATCTCTTGAAGGCAGGTTGCCCCAAGTTTCGATCTTGGGCATGGGTGGAGGCTTCGTGTGGAGACTTTGACTTTCCTCTGCCATCACCCTGTTTCGCGGTATGGTTGAAGAAAGTCTTCATTGGCTTCTTCAGCTGGATGTAGATCTGAGCTCGTGATAGAACCTTGCTTATCCGAGTGACATTGTGCTTTAAGATGTGTTTGTACAGGGTGTAGGAGACTTGCAGCTCGCTGATGAATGCGAGTGCAGAGACTTCCTCACCACAGTTTGGGGACTTGACGAGTTGGCTTCAGAAGAAGCCAATATATGAGTTGAGACTGTCGCTCTACTTCATCTTGACGGAGAGAAAGTGATGGTTGTTCTTCTTGGCCTCCTAAGGAGAGGCGTACTGAGTGAGAAACACTTCAGTTACCTCCTCAAAGTTGTGGAGAGAGCGGGACGACAGAGAGTAAAACCAATCTAATGTCATATCTTTCATATTGGAGGAAAAAGTGAGACACAAGAGTAGATTGTTGCGGAAATAGACTGCCATCTTGCCCTAAATGCCTGATGTGCTGCACTAGAGCACTCTTTCTAGAATAATAGTCGAAAGTTGGAGTTAAGAACTTTCTCAAAAACTCGCACTCTAGGATTTCTTCAAAAAGAGGGGAGTTAGAGATTTTGGCAACTAAAAGCGCTAGGTGCCTTTGCAGTTTGGCTTTCACGATCCATCTTTGGATTAGCTCATCAGGGCTCAGAGGTTGGGAGATCCACTAACTTCTGCTCGCTTTTGGACTGCGTCAATGTCTGGTCGTTCTGGAGTGCAGTAATTTGAGCTTAGAGTAGGTTGTTGAATTGCCTAAATGCCTCCCGCTCACGGATTACATTCTCGCGGTCGAGAGCTACCTGCTCCTGATCGCGATCAGATAGGGCTTGTTGTTTCTTCATCTGCTCTTCATGTCAGCGAGCATTTGAAGGAACTGGTTTTCGTGTTGCTGTGGTAGTTTGATACTGGTGGCTGCTCCTGAGGTGAAAAGGAGCCGATGTGATTTGTGATAGTAGCTGATCGATGGCTGGTGGGGGGAACATGCCTCCGACAGTGTTGATGCCCTTTCCTATTGATGTACCATCATTGAGGGTGAGAGTTTGCTTTCTTGGGGCCATCAGTGCTGTAGGAGAGGCTTTTTAGGAGGGTTTTAGATTTTTAAGAGAGAGATCTTGAGTGTAGGGACTCAGCTCTTAATGAAAGCACAAGTTTGTGGTGGAGATTTTCTAACACGAGTGATCAGACAGTCAATTTACACCATAAGCGAGATTAAAGTATGGAGATTAAATGCGCGAAAATAAGACACAACACACAAAAAAGAGAGATACAAGATTTTACGTGAAAATCCTTAACTGAAAAAAACCACGAGATGGAGGAGGAACTTCACTATAATTCTCTAATTATAGGAATTATAGTGTGAAGGAAATGTGTGTGGATTGCAATTGAGATTTAGCTTCTTAGATCAGGATTGGAATCTCCAGTTGGCTGCTTCCAAAAAATCCTCCATTATTTTGGAGGCTCAGGTCCTTTTATATCTGGTTATTCTGTTGTTTATGAATATAGGTGAATCAAGACAAGATCTTCGCAATCACACGATTTGCACGTTGTTATGGCTACGATTAGTGGTGCTAGTTATTGGCATTGCATGCAGAGAAATCCGCTATTGTCTATAACTGCTCGTTCTGAGAGACGTTGCACGTTATGAATGTGGAGTAGGATTATGTTGCACAACTAATGGTGGAGATTGAAAATGATCTGTCGCTGAAGCTTGGATTGAGGAGTTCCGGAGTTTTGGGGACAGAGGGAAATCCGGATGTCTAAGTTGCGGAGTCTTCCAGGATGATCTATCCTCGAGACGGAGGACGAATTTCGGAAGGATTTGGAATGACAGAAGCTGCTAGATGTATTGAATAATGTGAAAGTCTTGAAGGGGGTGCTCGGTTACTTGGACATGTGTCAACATGTTGAGAAGGGTCAATTTTTGACTACTACAAAGTGCAAGATTTATTAACAAAGAAACTTCTACTACTAGCGGCCAACGACGGTTTGCCTCAGGTTCGTAGCAACTTCATGGAAGGATATATACATGCATGGAAGAAAGATGAAGAAAATTGTAAGTTGACTCATTTTAAACCTTCTATTTCTCCTGATGGAAAGATCTATGCCAAGATCTCAGGATCTGAAATCAATGAAAACATAGATAGATGATCCAATACTTTGGTTGGATGTGTGCTCGATGACAAACCTTACTATATGCATATAAAAGCTTCTGTTCTGAGGATGTGGAAACCCAAGTGCTCCCTTGATATATTTTCTAGAGAAAACGGGTTTTTTCTTTTTCAAATTTGGAACCAAAGAAGAGTGTGATAGAATTCTCCAATCGGGGCCATGGCTCTTTGATGGTAGACTAATAATTTTGAAGAACTGGTCTGAAGACATCGGCCTAGAAAGAGACCTTTTATCTACACTCCCAGTCTGGATGCGTGTTCCATCATTACATCTAAAACTTTGGTCCAAGATCATCATTAGCAAGTTGGCTAGTCTTGTTGGAATTCCATTATTTATGGATATGTCCACTGCTTCAGGGAGAGAATTTCTTATGCAAGATGTTTCGTTGAAATAGATGCATCAAAGACTCTTCCTAGTTTAGTAACTTTGGAGTTGGAAGGTGGAGATAGCATTGAGGTTCAGATTCAGTTTGAACGGGTTCCCCCAATTTGCAACAAATGTAAAACATTTGGACATCAAGATAATCAATTCCCAACTGTTAAAGCATGGGTACCTAAAAGCTTTCAAACAGATATTGATAAACAGCAAGACTCTTCTGTACCATCAGAAACTACTACTGGTCCCAAGCAGTGAGAAGGGGAGGCTATAGGCAACATGGACAATGGAGTTGGAATTGATTCTGTGAGTTTCAGATATCCAGATACAGCTAATGTTACGTTAGCTGAGAATTCTTCTATTCAGAATACAACTAAGACCTCTGTTGACATTATTTCTGGGAAGTGTTGTGTAAATTCTTACTGTTGGTAATCCTAGTACGAACATTATTTGTTAAGAGTGCAAATGCTATTGCAGGGGTTACTGCTGCTCAAATAGGTTCTGCAACTGCTTAGCATGTTACTGTTCATTCAGGAACTTCAGGTCCAGGATCTAATTCTGCCGATCAAGATGCCAAGGCTAGACTAATTGATGCTCTAGGGCGGTCTAGGGTTTTCAAAGGCCCAGGGCGAATGTAGAAATTGTGCCTACAATGACGATGTACCTACAAACTTTGGGAATGTGAAAAACAAAGAACTACGAATGACATCAATTGCAGAAACAAGGTGGTCATTTTACAGTCTAAATAGCTATAAAGCTCAATTCTGACAATTTTCATCAGTCTGGGGTTTTTTTTTTTTAGTATAGGTCAAGTTCACAACTAAGGCTATTCGGCCCTAATTTTAAGATAAATAAAATGCAGACTTCTGAGACTGCAAATCATACAAGCACAAAGATAGGAAAAAACTACAAAATAAACACTTAAATTAAGTCCAATTACGTGCTCCCAAATTAAACAAAGCACCAAGGCCTAATGGGTGCAATGCAGCCTTTTTCCATCAAAACTGGACTCTCCTCAAATCCAATGATATAGATGATGTGAAGTATTTTTTCAAGAATGGAAAGCTACAAAGGGAGGTAAATCATACTTTCCTTAGTTCCTAAGTGCACTAATGCTTCTTCTCTCTCTGATTCAGACCCATAGCATGTTGCAATGTTATGTACAAATTGATCTCCAAAATTCTAGGCAATAGGCTAAAGATGATTGTGGGAGAGCTTATTTTCACATAATCAATCTGCTCTTTTGAAAGGCAGAAATATTGGTAATCGTATCTTGCTTGCTCATGAGCTTATCACTGATTTTAAAATGAAGTTAGGCCCTCAAAGTCTCTGCATCAAAATTGATCTCCAAAAGGCTTTTGATAGCCTCCATAGAGAGTTCATCTATTTTCTTATGAGGTGCATGAACTTCCCTTCTCTATGGATATCATGGTTTCAGGAATGCCTATCTACTCCCACATACTCTTTATGGTGAAAGGATGGCCAACTGGTTTTATTAAAGGAAACAATGGAATTCACCAGGGAGACCCTTTCTCTCCTTATATCTTTGATTTGGCTATGGAGTTTTGGTCTATTCAAATGGACATATCCACTGCACTTGGAAACTTACAACCTATTAAGAAAGATATGAGGAATTATATGTCTCACCTTCTTTATGCAGATGATATGTCAGTTTTCTTGAGAGCCAACTGTTGGAATATGAAGAATATATATGTGAATCTTTGAATTGAATTATGGCGAGATCCGTTGATCGAATCAATTGGATGATGGGTGATGTGTTCTCCTTCCATTGGGGACGAACGTGGTATATTCACTTGTTCAATTCCGACTTCGAATGAATGAGATATTCAAGTCTAAAGTTTGTCTAATTCAAAGCCTAAATGGGACTAAAGGTAGCTAAAGGCATTTAGTCCCACATTGGCCATGGGATAAAAGTTTGTAGTGTTTAAATAGAGAAAAATGAAAACAAAGGGCGTGGCCTTTGGGTACTTGGAGTTTTCATGCGCGATTGGGAGGAAACCATGCCCACACATGCGCACGCGCGCGCCGCTGGCGGCGGCTGGCTAGCCGGGTTCGGGTTCCCTACCCGGTCCGGTTCTTTTTGAATCGGGTCTCATGGGTATGGGTCACGCAGATCGTACCCGCTCCGCCTCCGGATCCGAACCGCCCAGCGCAACGGCTGTCTCTAAACCGTCGCGGCAGTTGGACGGTTGAAACGAATCGTTGCAACGGTTCAGACCGAACCGTTGCAACTGTTGTTTGGATTCGGACGGAAATACCCCTCCCCGCTGTAAATAGCGCTCCGTTTTCTCAAATTAAGACACACTAAAAACAATCTGCCTTCTGAATTCTGAAGGAGATCCTCTCCCTCTCTCTCAGTCTTGAAGTGACTTCCAAATAGGAAGTGGAAAATCTGCAACTCGATTTCCAAAGCAAGTGAGAATTCTGCAACTCAGATTCCGAAGCAACTTCCAAGAGATTCTGCAAAATTCATCCGCTCCGCCTCCGGATCCGAACCGCCCAGCACAACGGTTGTCTGTAAACCGTTGCGGCGGTTGGACGGTTGAAACGAACCGTTGCAACGGTTCAGACCGAACCGTTGCAACTGTTGGTTGGATTCGGACGGAATACCCCTCCCGGAGCGAATAACGCTCCGTTTTCTCAAATTAAGACACACCAAAAACAATCTGCCTTCTGAGTTCTGAAGGAGATCCTCTCTCTCCACAGTCTTGAAGTGACTTCCAAATAGGAAGTAGGAAATCTGCAACTCGGTTTTCACAGCAAGTGAGAATTCTGCAACTCAGATTCCGAAGCAACTTTCAAGAGATTCTATAAAATTCATTCTGAAAGAGGGCTCAGAAAATTCAAAAGATTCTTTAGTAGAATAGTTGTCTGATCTGAGACTTCCAAGAAGAATATTTTTCTACCTTCCTTCTTCTACTACAGTGGGTGCTCCTCCGAAGTAAAGGCAAATATTCTCCCGAAATTTGTCTTAGTCCCGCTGCTTCAATCCTGTGAAGGTATTGGTTAACTACGGTTCGACCGTACGGTGATTTGGTAGTACTATCCAAATACCGTGAAGGAGTGTTATATCTTGGGAGACCAGCGTCCAGTAACCCGTTAGCACCGATACGGGGATTTAATTGTCTTAAGAAGATTCGCTTTAAGCGTACCCACTCCAAGTACTGTATAAGTAAATTAATTTCTTAATACAGGGGTTATACTGATATTCAGTTTATTGAGACTGACTTATACCAGTCTAATTGGTGTTTAACTAAGGAAGGTAATTGAAAGGTGGTTCTTTAATTAAGGAACGCTCTATTGAACGGAAAACCTCCCACCTGATATTAACCGATCTGGCCAATTAGATCAGTGATATTTCAGTGATATTGATTAGTTATCAGATTGATTCTTGAAAACCAACAATCTTAAGACAATTAGCGTTTTGAAGTTTCTTACTTCTATTCTGCTTGAACTTGCAGAAAATGTCTGAGATTAATCAAGATAGCTGAAGTAAGGCACCAAACATGCAGCTATAAGCTTTGATGCCTACTCCACTTCCTAACCCGAAGCCGAAGAAGCCAGAAAAATTTGATGGCATAAAATTCAAGAGGTGACAATAGAAGATGCTCTTCTAGTTGACCACTCTGTATCTGGCAAAATTCCTGCAAGAAGATTCACCAGAACCCGGAACTGATCGGGACTCAGTCCTTGCAGTCGATGCATGGACTCAAGGTGACTTCCTTTGTCGAAACTATGTTTTAAATGGACTGGATGACTCTCTTTACAATGTCTACAGTCCTATCACAACGGTAAAGAAGTTATGGGCCAGTCTTGATAAGAAGTACAAGACTGAGGATGCCGGTACCAAGAAGTTCGTCGTAGGACGATTTCTGGAGTACAAGATGGTGGACAACAAGACTGTAATCAGTCAGGTGCAAGAGTTCCAACTTATCTTGCACGAGATAGAAGCCGAAGGTATGATTCTACTTGAAACCTTTCAGGTTGCTACTATCGTGGAGAAACTCCCATCTGCATGGAGAGATTTCAAGAACTACTTGAAGCACAAGCGAAAGGAGCTGAAGTTGAAAGATCTCATTGTGAGGCTTCGAATTGAGGAGGACAACCGAAAGTCCGAGAAAAGGAGCAGTAAGAACTCCTATGAATCCAAGGCTAATGTGATCGAAGACTCAAAGGGGAAAACGTCTACTTCCAAAGGCTTAAAGCGAAAGAAGACTGCCCAAGGGTACAAAGGCAAGGTCCAAGAAGGCAAGAACATGCGCTTCAAGGGAACCTGCTACATCTGCAATAAAGAAGGACATAAGGCGAATGAATGTCGCAGCCATCTCAAAAAGAACAAGAAGAACCATCCACAGGCAAACTTGACTGACCATGCGTTGCCAAGCCTTTCAGCTGTGGTGTCGAAGTGAATCTGACAAACAACAATAAGGATTGGTGGGTAGACAATGGGGCTACTCGACACATCTGCTCTGAGAAATTATTATTCTCTGAATATCAAAAACTAGAGCAAGATGAGCAACTATTCATGGGAAACTCAGCCGTCTCCGAGGTTGAAGGAAAAGGCAAGGTCATCCTGAAGTGGACATCTGAAAAGAGCTTACTCTGAATGATGTGCTACATGTTCCAGATATCCGCAAGAATCTGATCTCTGGATCAAGACTTATTAAAAAGGATTTAGAATGGTTTTCGAATCAGATAAATTTGTACTTACTAAGGGTGGGATGTATGTGGGAAAGGGTTATCTTGTTGATAGACTTTTTAAAACCAATGTTGCAGTGGTAGATAAAAAGTCTGTGTATTTGTACCCGAAGCTTATAAATAAGGAAAATCTTCTGTTTATTTGCTTGAGTTTCCTACTTTATGACATGCTAGATTAGGACATGTAAATTACAAATCATTAAAAAATTTGTCTAATTTAGGATATATTCCTAAACTCAACTTGAAAGAAATTCGCAAATGTGAGATTTGTATTGAGGCCAAGTTAGCGAAAAATTCATTTCACTCAATTGATCGAAATACAGAACCTTTAGGGTTAATTCATAGCGATCTGTGTGACTTGAAGTTTATGCCAACTAGAGGCGGAAAAAAGTATTTTATTACTTTTATTGATGACTGTAAAGATACTGTTATGTGTATCTTTTAAACAGTTAGGATGAGGCA
The DNA here is from genome assembly GCA_038442645.1 of Agave tequilana. NCBI lineage: Eukaryota > Viridiplantae > Streptophyta > Magnoliopsida > Asparagales > Asparagaceae > Agave > Agave tequilana. The sequence goes on from JAVJIF010010583.1 coordinate 108,379, forward strand.
ATGAATATGTTTATAACATATAAAGCCGAAGTTGAGAATCAACTCAACAAGAATATCAAGATTCTAAAATCCGATAGAGGCGGAGAATATGAATCAAATGATTTTATTGAGTTATGTGCTAAATTTGGTATAATCCATCAAACAACAACACCATATACTCCTCAGCAAAATGGAATTGCTGAACGGAAGAACAGAACTTTGAAGGAGATGGTCAATTCCATGCTCGTAAGTTCTAGAGCTCCGCAGAACTTGTGAGGGGAAGCTCTGTTAACTGCAAATTATATTCTAAACAGAATACCCCACAAGAAACTTGGTCTTATACCATTTGAGTTATGGCATAGAAGGTCACCTTCCTACCATTACCTCAAAATGTGGGGGTGCCTTGCAAAGGTACTAGCACCATTACCTAAAAAGACTAAGTTGGGAGCAAAAACTATGGACTGCATATTCATAGGCTATACCTTGAATAGTAGTGCCTACAGATTTATGGTTCATAAATCAGAAATACCAGATATTCATGTAAACATGATAATCGAATCTAGAGATGCTTTGTTCTTTGAAGATATTTTTCCATATAAACGGGAAATAGATAAGGCTTCTGGAAAAAGAACACATGAGATGGCGTTCAGGGACGAAAGCCCCGAGGAACCGACTGTTAATGTGGAAATTGAACCAAGAAGAAGTCAGAGATCTAGAATCTCGAAATCTTTTGGTCCAGATTTTATAGCATACGCTATTGAAAGCGAGCCTCAAACATTTAAAGAAGCTATGTCTACCTCAGAAGCGCAAATGTGAAAAGAAGCTATAAATAGCGAAATAGAATCCATACTAAGTAATCATACTTGGGAATTGACAAACTTGCCTCCTGGCAGTAAACCAATTGGGTGTAAGTGAATTTTCAAAGAAAATTAAAACCTGATGGATCTATCGATAAGTACAAGGCTAGATTAGTAGCCAAGGGTTATCGACAAAAGGAAGGACTTGACTACTTCGATACTTATTCACCAGTAACAAGAATAACCTCCATTCGGATGTTAATTGCAATTGCAGAATTGCATAACTTAGATATCCATCAAATGGATGTCAAGACTGCATTCTTAAATGGTAAATTAAATGAAGAAATATATATGAGCAACCTGAAGAATTTATAGTCAAGGCCAAGAACACAAAGTGTGTAAATTGGTAAAATCCTTATACGGTCTAAAGCAGGCTCCAAAATAATGACATGAGAAATTTGATAGTGTCATGATCAAAGATGGATTCACTATCAATGAATGCGATAAGTGTATTTACACTAAAATAGTTAGAAATGCATGTATCATTATTTGTCTTTATGCAGACGACATGTTGATACTTGAGACTAATAATGAAATTATTAAGTCCACTAAAAGAATGTTATCCAACAGTTTTGACATGAAGGATCTGAGAGTTGTTTATGTAATTTTAGGAATTAAAATCACCAGAACACCAATAGAATCAGTCTATCTCAATCTCACTACGTGGAGAAGATGATAGAAAGATTCAGGAACATGGGATAAAAGAGAATACAAATCCTTTTCTCCTACACATCCACCTTCATAAGAATACAGGAACTGGAATACGCCAGTTGGAGTATTATCAGATTATCAGAAGTTTAATGTATTTGATAAATTGCACTAGACCCGATATTCTTACGCTGTAAGCAAGTTAAGCAGATACACTAGTAACCCTAGTGATGCACATTGGACTGCTCTGCTATGAGTATTGGGTTACGTATCACATATCAAGGAATATGCCTTGAGATATGAACAGTATCCACCTGTACTTGAAGGATACAGTGATGCTAATTGGATTGCAGATTCTGAAGAATCAAAATCAACTAGCGGATACGTATTTACTCTAGGAGGAGCAGCGGTATCTTGGAAATCTTTCAAACAAACATGTATTACCCGTTGCACTATGGAATCGGAATTCATAGCCTTAGATAAGGCCGGAGAAGAAACAGAATGGCTTCGACAATTTTTGAAAAATATACCATTATGGCAAAAGCCAGTGCCCGCTATAGGCATACACTGCGATAATCAAGCAGCTATATCTAGGGCACAAAATGTTATATACACGGTAAGTCTAGACATATTCGTCGTAGACATAATACTATGAAGCAGTTGCTCTCAAATGGAATTATCTCTATTGACTTTGTCTCGTCAAAAGATAATTTAGCGGATCTGCTTACTAAAGGTTTAAGTGGAGAGCGTATAAACTGCGCATCGAGGAGAATGGGTCTAAAAGCCTAACCTTACCGAGTCAGCTTAATGGAAACCTCACTTAGCGACTGGAGATCCCACGAACTAAGTTCAAAAAGAAAAACTAGTTATGATTGACTCAGCAAGTAAGCACTTGGGAGCTTGACTCCAATCCATTCCTAAGGTACACATAAGTGCTTTCTACAAGTGGATTAAGGATAAGCTTAACGCTTTTGATGATGCCTATATCTTGTTACTAAACAAGTGGAGTAGAGTAGACTACTCTTAATAGGACGATCACCTATGTGAGTATAAAGTCGGGTCAGCTCTTTGGGAATATCCAGGGTCAAAACGGATACAACCGAGAACCAAAGTTAATTTGGAAAGTCACTGTGTGAAGCTTGTTGACTTGGCTTACACTAACGGCTAACAGTTCAAGATCTAGTTCACTAATTAGCCAGTAAGTCCGATAAAACTTTTTCTATGGAAGGTTCAAGACCTAGTTCACTTATCCTGATGCAGTTTCTTTTCTAAAGTACCTTTCACAATAGAGTCAGTATCTTTGTGTGTCAATTCCTTGAATCTCCATTCATTGTGGGGGATTGTTGGAATATGAAGAATATATATATGAATCTTTGAATTGAATTATGGCGAGATCTGTTGATCGAATCAAGTGGATGATGGTTGGAGTGTGTTCTCCTTCCATTGGGGACGAACGTGGTATATTCACTTGCTCAATTCCGACTTCGAATGAATGAGATATTCAAGTCTAAAGTTTGCCTAATTCAAAGCCAAAATGAGACTAAAGGTAGCTAAAGGCATTTAGTCCCACATTAGCCATGGGATGGAAGTTTGTAGTGTTTAAATAGAGAAAATGGAAACAAAGGGCGTTCCCTTTGGGTACTTGGAGTTTTCGCGTGCGATTGGGAGGAAACATGCCCGCACATGTGCACGCGCGCCGCCGTTGGCGGAGACGGCCGGCCGGCGCTGGCGCCGGGACCGAGCTCGGGCTCGGGCTCGGGACCGGGACCGGGTTCCCTAGCCGGTCCGGTTCTTTTTGAATCGGGTCTCACGGGTGTGGGTCAGGCGGATCGTACCCGCTCCGCCTCCAGATCCGAACCGCCCAGCGCAACGGCTATCTGTAAACCATCGCGGCGGTTAGACGGTTGAAACGAACCGTTGCAACGGTTCAGACCGAACCGTTGCAACTGTTGGTTGGATTTGGACGGAAATACCCCTCCCGGAGCGCTATAAATAGATTGAAAGGTGGTTCTTTAATTGGTATTTAACCAAGGAAGGTAATTGAAAGGTGGTTCTTTAATTAAGGAACGTTCTATTGAACGGAAATCCTCCCACCTGATATTAACCGAACTGACCAATTAGATCGGTGATATTTCAGTGATATTGATTAATTGTCAGATTGATCCTTGAAAACCAACACCAACAAGAAATCAGTAACAGAGATGAATAGCTTGCTGGAAACTTTTACTTCTTACACTGGGCTTAACATCAACAAAGGCAAAAGCAAATTGTTCTTCAGTAAGGGTTGTAAAAACAGGCTACTACTGGCAATCTCATTGGCATTCCTACAGGAACTCTCCCTGTTAGACAATTGGGCATCCATCTCTCTATCAACTATCTAAAAGCAAGGAATTTTTCAATTCTGTTAGATAAGTGCAGAGGAAGAATGGAAGGTTGGGCTGCGTAAACACTCTCTTTTGCAGGAAGAATTGAGCTTATAGAGACTTCATGGTTCTGCCACATACTGGGTGCATACTTGTAAACTTCCTGCTTCTATTTGTAAAGAGTTTGGAAAACTGTTTTCAAACTTTCTGTGGAAAGGCAAAATCCATGCTATTAGTTGGACAGAACTTTGCAAACACAAAGAGGAAAAGGATCAGGATTAAGAGCTCTCAGACATCAATGAGGCTGCTGGTGTAAAACTCATTTGGAATCTGTGCACATCACAATCCCACGGGCTCATAGATCATTGAAAGATATTGCAAAGAACATCTGTATGGGATATGTT